>SKCR01042630.1:0-92816 GCA_019454045.1 Zanthoxylum bungeanum
ACACCGGGTGGCGACTCCATCATTCTCCGGTTTAGTCCTCCGCGGGCTACTCCGTACTCTCAACTAGGCCCTGAGTCTAGAACAGCATGCGTCGCCCAGTTTCTGTGTCCTACACTGATGTTCTGTACCCCCACAAAGCATATGGTAGTTTCTCGGCCCAATCTGTGCAGTTCTCTCTCATCTTGGCTAAAATCGTCTTTATAGTCTTGTTGGCTACCTCAACTGCCCCATTTTCCTGCGGCCTGTACGGTGATGACTTGTGGTGGCCTATCTCGTATTTCTGCAACATTGCCTTCGTCTCTCCTTGAAACTGAACTCCGTTGTCTGTCACTACATAATGCGGCATACCATACCGACAAATGAGATTCCGAGCTATAAATTTGCCATTTGTTTTGCTGTAACATTGCGGAATGATTCAGCTTCCACCCACTTCGAGAAGTAATCTATTGCCACTACTATGAAGCGATGCCCATTCGATGCATTCAGTCGAATTTGTCCAATCATAACAATTCCCCATGCTGAGAAAGGCCACGGCTTTGACAACCCGTGCAACTCTGTGCGCGGCAAGTGATTCAAATTACCATGTGCTTGACAATCATGACAGTGCTTTACCATCTTCGCGCAGTCTGTTTCCATGGTTGACCAATAAAAACCTTGTCTCACTATTTTGCGGGACAGATTCAACCCGTTCATGTGTGGACCACATAACCCGGCGTGTACTTCTTCCATTACATGATGAGCTTCTTATTTCCTCAAACTCCTCAACTGAATACCGTTTGCTTGCCTCTTGTACAGTTCCCCTTTCAAAATCACATACTGGGAAGCTAACTTCTGAATGGCTATTCTGTCTTTTCTGCTTGCCCCTTCCGGGAGTTCCCCATGTTCCAGATACCTCTGAATTTCATGATACCAAGATTTACCATCGTCAACCTCTACTTCCAGAATTCTTTCTATCTCATAAACAGGATTGCTTGCTGTTGTCAGTATTAACGGTCTCATCACTAACTTTTCTGGATTTTCCCAAGTCGCTGCAAGTGTAGCCAGTGCGTCTGCCATCTGATTCTCTTCTCTCGGCAAGTGCTGAAACTTACAATCCGGGATAACCTCTGCCAACTTTCTGAGGTGAAAAAGGTAAGGTTTCAACCGTTCTTCTTTCAACTCTCATTCTCCTCGCATCTGCTGGACTACCAACATAGAATCTCCGTAGATTTCCACACTCCCGGCCTTCAAGGCTATCAATGCTGTCAAACCAAAAGCACATGCTTCATACTCGGCCATGTTGTTAGTTACTCCGAATGTCAACATCTTGGACAAAGGCAAGGTCTCTCCCTCGGGGGTCACTATCATGATCCCAATTCCGGCTCCCTTGTAATTTACTGCTCCGTCAAAATACATCTTCCATCTCTGAACTGTTATTGCTTGGATCTCTTCATCTGGAAATTCAAACTTATACTGATCCCCATCAACAGGTTGCAATGCCAGAAACTCTGCTACTCTGCTCGCCCTTTGATCACTTTAGAGGTGAGATACTCAATGTCAAACTCTGTCAGTAATACTAACCATCTTCCCAATTTCCCCACTAGCGAAGGCACTGAATGCAGATATTTCAGAGGATTCTCCTTTGCCACTACCTGGATCTTGTTTGACTGGAAATAATGCCATAATTTTCTGGAAGTCCATACCACTGCGAGACAGATCTTCTCTACTTCTTGATACCGTGACTCATATGGGAGCATCTTCTTACTCTGATAGTAAACTGCATGTTCTACCCCTGTCTCATCTGCCTGTACCATCATTGCCCCCAGTGCTTCTGATTCTACGGCCAAGTACAATATCAAAGGTCTGCCCAATCTCGGAGGTTTCAATACATGAGGCTTTACCAAGTACTCTCTGATCTTGTCGAAGGCTGCTTGACACTGCTCATTCCACTTTACCGGTTGATTTTTCCTCAACAGCTTAAAGATAGGCTCACACACTGATGTCAACTTGGCAATGAACTGACTGATGTACTGAATCTTACCCAGGAATGCTCTGACTTCTTTCTCAGTCTTCGGTGCTGGCATTTCTGTGATTGCCTTGATTTTCTCAGAATCTACCTCTATTCCGCCTATTCCCACTGTATGACCAAGCAATTTCCCTGATGTCACCCCAAACACACACTTCTTGGGATTTAGCCGCAGGTTGTATTTGTCAACTCTCTGAAGGAACCTTTCCAGTGCTTCAATATGCCCAACTCTTGTCTCTGATTTCACCATCATGTCATCCACATACACTTCAATCTCTTTGTGCATCAAGTCGTGGAATAATATAGTGGCCATCCGTTGATAAGTAGCTCCCGCATTCTTAAGCCCAAACGGCATCACCTTTTAACAATAAGTACCCCACTCGGTAACAAATGCAGTCTTGTGTTTATCTTCCTCAGCTATAAGGACCTGATTGTAACCTAAAAACCCATCTGCAAATGAATACATAGCAGATAAAGCAGCACTATCAACCAGAACATCTATATGCGGCAAAGGAAAATCATCTTTCGGACAAGCCTTGTTGAGATCTCTATAGTCCACACACATTTTGACCTTCCCGTCTTTCTTTGGCACCGGCACTATATTAGCCAACCACTCAGGATACTTTACTACTTCCAGGAACCCCACATCTATCTGTTTCTTAACTTCCTCTCTGACTTTCTCAGCCCATTCTGGTCTTATCCGTCGGAGTTTCTGTTTTACTGGCCTCATATTCAGATAAGTTGGTATTGTGTGCTGGGCAATGTTTCTGTCTACCCCAGGCATGTCCTCATAGGACCAAGCAAACACTTTGGCATATCTGACCAATTCCTCTTCTAATTTCTCCCTCTCTTCGGAGGTAACTTCACTTACAATCAGAATTTCCTTGGGGTTCTTAAGTGTACCCAAGTTAAATGCAGTAGTTCTGGCTGAACTGATATCAAATATGCTTGATTCGTGCAGAGTAAATGGAAATGACTCAGGCAAGTAAGCAAAAGAAATGTCTTTATTATTGGATAATGCGAAAGTACATTCAAACAAATCAGGAAGGTAAATGTCTTCATCATCTATAGACACTTCTTCCTCTGCAACCAGGTTTTCCTCAGGCTTTTTGTCCTCTCCTAGAGTCAGGCTCTCCAACTTCATCAATTCTTCTTCCCAATTCTCTGCTTCCACAGCTTCTTTAGTCATCGGTTTCTCACCCAACAAATCCTGGAAGATCTCAAATCCAGGCACCACAATCCCATTAACTTCCACAGGTTCAGGCTCGCCTTGATACCCTGAAGCTTTCACAAAACATTCCATCAGTTTCAGGCCTTTTTTCTTGACCTTCGGCTTTTCTTCATAAGATTTGTACCCCAAACCCTTCCGAGTAATCTGTCCTCTGAAATCTGGCAATTTTGAACTTTCACCCCGCCCGAACTTTATTTTTTTCATGATCCTAGCCACCCTAGGATCCACCCACTCCTCAAAAGTAACTGACACTTGAAACCTCATGAAAGGTTGTATTTCCAAGGCAGCCACGGCATTATCTACCTCAGCCCGGATAGTAACAACTTCTCCCTCATACGGGAACTTGATCATCTGATGTAAAGTGGAAGGCACACCCCCAAGTTTGTGAAACCAAGGCATTCCCAACAATAAGGCAAAAATGGCTGGGATATCCAGCACTGTAAACTCAACTTCATCTTTAATCGGGCGTACCTTGACCATAGCCACAAAAGTACCCTCAACTCCCCTTTACTGTCATCATAAGCCTTAATAGTCATGCTAGAGGGGTCCATGTCTGTCGCTTTCATACCCAATCTCGCCAGAATTTTCAGCGGGCACACATTGATGGACGAACCGTCATCCACCATCACACATGAAGTTCTCTTGCCTTTTACCTCGGCCCTGATGAACAAAGGTCTATTATGGTTTCTCCCTTCAGCCGGAAGTTCTTCGTCAGACAAAGTGATTGCCTGCAAAGCCTCCTTTTGCACTAACCCAACAAACATTGCAGGGTTGGCATCTTCCGTTAGCACTATCTTACTTAAGGCCTCAACCATGGCCCGCCTGTGCTCCTGAGACGCACACAATAAATCCCAGATACTCACTTGTGCTCAGGTCTTCTTCAACTATCTCAGCACCGTATCTCATTTAGTAACTTCTGTATTCTCAACCACTTCTCAGCCATTTGTCAAATCTTCCTTACCCTTTTCTGCCATATCATTGTAAAAGACCGCTGCGCGTCATTCCCCTCACTTCTTCCTCATCACTGCTAGAGAAATCAAGCCAAAAGTTCTTCCCCTGCTCAGTCTCATCTTCACTATCCCAGATTCCCAGGCAAAATGCTTGAGGGTGAAAGGTTTTTAGGACAAAGTCTTCTGGGAGGCCAGAATTGATCATATAGGTTGGTAGAGGTACGGCACCATAGTTGGGTAAGGGGTTTCTGTGTGTGTCAGGCTGTTCTATTTATGGGTCAGGTATTTTCTTGGAGTCTATCAGGTCTTGGATTTCATGGCGGAGTCGGGCGCAATTTTTGGTGTCATGGCCCTTTTGCTGGTGAAAGTGACAGTAAAGGCTTAGGTTATAATGTGATGGTGGGGGATTGGGTAATGGTTTGGCTTCTAGGGGTGTCAGAAGTCCTTGTCTCTTCAACTTTTCCAATACTTTGGACAAGGGTCTACCCAAGTTGGAGAATCTCCGGTTCCAGATAGCGGCAATCTCAGCAGAAACGGGCTTTGTTCATGATGTCCCCCCAATGGGCCTCCTGTTCAGACCATAGAATTTTCTATTCTCGGCCTCTTCTTCCTTAATATCCATGACAGTTTCCCTCAACTGCCGAAAATCAGTAATCATGGAGGTCATCCTCCTTAGCTTCCCATAGATGGAGGGCTTGGTGCCCTTGATGATCATTTTAATCTGGTCCTTCTCCGAGGGCCTAGTCTACATTTTCAACAACCGACCTCTCCATCGGTCCACATACTCCTTAAAACTCTCCTCCGATTTTTGCTTAACATTCTCCAGATCGCGGAGTGACAGATCGATCTCTAGGTCAGTCAACTCCCTCCAATCTTCCTTCACTTTCTTCTCCAAACTGTGGTACCACACCACGGGAGCTCCCTCGAGCCACATTCCAAACATCTTCTGCATTTGGCACTGAGATAGGCCAACTGAACTCATGACTGATACAAACTATCGGAGATGCACCCTTGGATCCCCATTCCCGTTAAACTTAGCCATATTAGGCATCTTGAACTGTGCCGGCAACTGTTTTTCGAAAATCAGCGTGTCATAATCCAGCAAATCCTCATTCTTACCCCTCATCTAGCGGGTAACTGACTCAACCTGATCCCGGAGCTTCTGTAACTCTGCCTGAGACCCAGATACTCTGCCTGCTGCATACTCTGCCATATCATCATCAAAAGTGGGGATATCATCCCCAACCCATTCGGAGGCTCCTCACGCCTCACATTCTCAGAATTTCCCCCAGCACGGGGCACAGCCATACCAGCCACAGCAGTAGTCAAGGCTTGCAACTGTTCAGTAATCTTGGTGAGACTATTTTCCAACTGATCCATACGGGATACCTCAATATCTGATTCACTCATGTCTGTTCTCAGTATTTTGGTGAGTTTTCCCTCTTTTCTAACCCAACAGGAATCTATGATGCCTTTTTGAGACATAGAGGGTGTTAACATGATGTATGTATGAGGTGCATGAGATGCATGTAACATATAGAACATACTAAATCAATTAAAAATTTTTCAAACAAATCGGCCCAGTATCATTTTAGAACCTTTTGGGCTAACTGTCATAGGAGTGAACTCGTCCCTGTTTAAATGGCCCAACGAGTTCACATCTCATGGCAAAGAGTCCAACTAAATCCAAATGGTAATGTTCTGAACACAAGCACAAAATGGCCCATCAATATTTAGAAGCCTTTGGCCCAATCATGATAAGATACGTTCATGTCCCGGTTTAAATGGCCCAACAAGCCCACATCCCATGACAAATGGTCCAAATGGATCCAAACGACGATGTTCCCAAACACAAGCATAAAAGAAAGGTAATGCAAATATGAAATAATAATTTCTATAGAGTGGCCCATTGATATTTCAGAAGCTTTTGGCCCAATTGTCATAGGATCGAACTCGTCCGAGTTTAAATGCCCAAAAGTTCGCATTTCTGACAAGAAGTCCTACTGCATCCAAATGAGGATGGCCCACAAACACAAGGAATAATTGCTATAGGTCATACAATCCCGTCTACGAGTGGGTTCGCAAGAGTGTAGACAAGGCTCTCACCGCGAAGGATGGCCCACAACTAGGTCTCCCCCCACTCAAGGGTTCAAGCGACCAAGTGAGCGCACTCTTTTTTATACACTAAGGTTTGGTTCTATTACCAAGTCCCAAGATCAACAAGACAAGCAAAATATATAAATACATGAATGAATTAATTGAAGTATGGCGGAATCATACTCACAATACTTGAAAATGGATGCTAAGATGATGCGAAATTCCTCCCTTGTGCAGTGAAGCTCTCGGCCAAGAAGAAAAGAGGGACTCCAAGTCGAGTTTGATCCTTCCAAGCTCAAGGATTAGTTTCCCATATCACATATGTATGATCCCTTGAAGGTGCTAGCCTTTGTTGTGATTTTTGCACAACTTCTTCAAATCTTGCCACAAAAATTGAAGAAATGGAGAGCCCAAAACTGCATGTAGTTTCGGCAATGTGAGAGAGAGGAGAGTTGAATGATTTTTGTTACAAAAAATCAATTTATATTTATGCCATAATATTTATTAAATTAATAATAAACTTATGACACAAATCATGCAATGGCTTAGAGTGTCAAACACTTAATTTCCATGCAAAACCATTGAGTGCATTGTACACTATCTCCATGCAATGCATTAGAGTTAAATAATGCATAATATGACATGTGTCATGTGGGCTCCACACGTTTCCAAATGAAAGTGGGCCCACGTGCACTCACGCGTTCGGGTTCGATATTTCCGAAATACCGAACTTACGTCGCGACGTTAATTAAATCGAATTTAATAAATAATTGCGCCTAGCGAAATTATTATTTACGTCGCTAACGAATTAATTCTAAATTAACTCGTTTGCCCGAATTAAAATCTAATTTTAATTTCGCGTCGAAATCGAATTTCGATTATTATATCGAATATAATAATTTTACGATTAATTCCAAATTAATCGTTCTCTCTCTATGTATAGTACTTTATCCAAGATAAAGTCTCTCCGTAATTAATCCAAGATTAATCGAGTTTGAATCATACGTCATTGGTGAATCTTCGGGAAGCGACCCAAGAGATCTCCGGATATGTTGGCAGTAAATACGGTCGTCGGATAATCCGAACACGTACGTACCTCGTACTACGTTTTTACCGATTCACAAGACAAGGTTGGCTTCTAGCAAAGCGCCATGCCTACCCAATTCTCCAGAAATATTCTTATAGGAATAAAGATCTATATCAAGCGTAGTATACCGTAGTATTGCGTACATTGATCCAGTATCAGACGATCACATGTTAGGCCTGGGGCTGGAAATGTGTCTGCCCCATACGAAACATATATCGGACATCAAGCAACTAGTCTCTTTAAATCGGACAATCCTGACCTGGTCATATTGTCCCGACGGTTGCAACCTTTTATAGAGTACTAGTTCTGTGTCCTGCGTGATCATCACCTCCATATGTCTGAAGTGATACTTCCATCTCGACATCACATCCAGTACACTACGATTCTCGATAAACCCAGAAGAGGTGTACACAGAACCGGTTAAGGTCCCCAACCACCAAAACCAAAGTTTACCGATTGTCGCAAGTACTAGCGATGTAAGTCTCAGGTTAAGACCATATACACCTACCCTGATGCGGCCTCCCATAGACACGCAGACATACTACCAATGGGATTCCACGGGGTCTATCGAGAGCGAAGATGTTTTCCGTACCATCGGTAAAACACAACCTCCTATCGCACTTGCATAAGTATCCAATACTCAAATATATGAGAACTATGCCGTTGTGCCCTCACAACGTGCACAAGCGCAATACTAGTCTATTCCGCATTATCGATGTCCGATCTCGATAATACTCCGACTAGGGATATTTAATGATTAAACCTTTATGGATTGATACTGTCTCATATCATCTCAATCCGGTATTCATATGGACTTTCGCCATTTATATATCAAAGTAAATAATATTACAAAACGGCAAAAGGCAATTTCATTATCACATAGTTAATTTTGTACAATAATACAATATCATTTACAAACAGTGACGCTATGGGACATAATGTCTAACAATCTCCCACTTGGCCTATAGCCAGTCACTCAAGCATCTAATACCCGAACTATGTATGTGTCGTTCAAAAACTTGCTGAAGAACAGCCTTCGTCAGCGGATCTGCAATGTTGTCATCTGATGTGACCTTCTCGACCTTTACATCGCCACGATGTATAATCTCCCGAATCAGATGGTAACGTCGAAGAACATACTTGGACCGTTGATGAGACCTTGGTTCCTTAGCCTGTGCTATAGCCCCGTTATTGTCACAATACAATGGAACGGGCTCAGCTGCTACGGAACTACTACTCCTAATCCGATTAGGAACTTTCGGATCCAAACTGCCTCCTTTGCTGCTTCAGATGCAGCGATGTACTCCGCTTCTGTTGTTGAATCGGCAACAGTATCTTGCTTGGAAGATTTCCAGCTCACTGCTCCGTTATTCAACAAAAAATGTACCCGGATTGCGACTTGTAGTCATCCTTGTCGGTTTGGAAACTTGCATCGGTATACCCAGATACCGCAAGTTCTCCACCTCCATAAATTAAGAAAGCATCCTTAGTTCGTTTAAGATACTTAAGGATATTCTTAACTGTTATCCAGTGACCTTCACCTGGATCGGCCTGATAGCGACTGCACATGCTCAAAGCATATGAGACATCAGGTCGTGTACATATCATGGCATACATGATCGATCCGACTGCCGAGGCGAACGGTATCCGACTCATGTTGTCTCTCTCTTCCTGAGTCTTAGGACACATGTCCTTAGACAGAGAGGTACCACGTACATTGGAACCAATCCCCTCTTGGATTGTTCCATGTTGAATCGCTTCAACACTTTATCAATGTATGTACTCTGGGAGAGTCCAAGCAGCTTTCTAGATCTATCCCGGTAGATCTTTATTCCAAGAATAAAGGCTGCTTCTCCCAGATCTTTCATGGAGAATTTTAATGAAAGCCAAGCTTTCACCGACGTTAACATGGGAATGTCATTGCCTATAAGCAATACGTCGTCGACACAAAGGACAATAAAAGTAAGTGTTCTCCCACTAACCTTCTTATATACACAAGGGTCATCTGCGTTTTGCACGAAATCATATTCTTTTATGATCTCATCAAAACGCTGATTCCATGACCGTGATGCTTGCTTCAATCCAAATGGATCGATTTAACTTACAAACCTTGTTTGCAAGTCTAGGTACGATAAAACCGTCAGGCTGTTGCATATAAACATCCTCCAAAAGGTTTCCGTTAAGGAAAGCGGTTTTAACGTCCATCTGCCACATCTCGTAATCGAAATATGCAGCTATTGCAAGCATTATCCGAATGGATTTAATCATGGCAACGGGTGAGAAGGTTTCGTCATAATCAATACCATATTGTTGACGATACCCATTCGCTACAAGCCTAGCTTTGTATGTTTGTACGTTGCCATCCATGTCGGTCTTCTTCCTGAAGATCCATCTGCATCCAATAGGCTTTACGCCTTCTGGTGCATCAACCAGTGTCCAAACTTGGTTGGCGTACATGGAATCCTGATGAGTGGTATTTATATCACTATTTCCCACTCATTTAATCTAATATTTTGTATTGTTTCTTGAGTTTTGTGAATGTTTTGATGTGTTTTGTATTATTTTGTAGATAAATAAAGTTTCAGGACATTCTGGAGGTGATTTGGAGTAAAACAGTGAAAATTGGCGAAAAAGGGCATTTTGGTAATTTCCAGCGTCGCGACGCCCAGCATGCGCCAAATCTGCTAACGTGCGCCTGGTCAAGATGATGCAGGATTTGAGAAGTTTGACTTTGCTAAAATGCGCCGTGCCATGTGTCACGCCACGTCATCAGACACGTCACACCAGGTCAACGAAGTCAACTTGCCACGTCAGCATCAGCCAATCACAGCATGACACGTGTCGCCACGTGTCGCAATCCTATTGTGCCGACAATTGCCACACACGCCAGAGCCACATCATCGCCACGTCAGCGCCACGTCATCGCCACATCAGCATGACGTCATCAATGACGTCATCACAATAATTGAGTCTTAGCCGCCTTGCCACGTGTCGCGTGAACAGTCAGCCGCCTTGCTACGTGTCGCCTTCTCATCGTGCCACGTCGACAAAATCCAGCGTCGCGACGCTGGAACAGTGAAAAATTTGCCTATAAATTCAGCGCGAAATTTCAGATTTCGAAACACCTCTCTCTCTCTTGAATTCTCTCTAGAGAGAGTTTCTCTCTCTAGAATTTTTATTTTTAGTTTTTTTAATTTTTAGTTTTGTAAATAATTTTAATTACTTTTTGTAATAATAGTAATTTAATTTTTACTTTTTACAGTTTTTACTATTCATGAGAAAGTAATTTCCCAGCTAGGGTGAAAGGTAATTCTTTTACTGTTACTATTTAGATTAATCTCCCTTAAAAATAATATATTTACTGATTAAAATACTGATTAATAAAGGATACCGCTATATTGGTCGGTTGGCAATTTATTTTAATCTGGTTTAAACCTGACTTAAAAGGATACCGCTATATTGGTCGGTTGGTAATTTAATTATAGTACCACCTATATGGCTGGTTGGACTTAATTGACTTAATAAGGATACCGCCAATTGGTCGGTTGGTAATATTATCACAAGTTTATATATTATTTTATGGGAGATATCTAAATTAGTAGTAGTAAAAGTAATTCCTTTTACCTTAGCATTTTATTTTATTTTACTTTTCAGTTTTACTTTATGTCTTTTACTTTTCAGTATTTTACTTTATGTCTTTTATTTTTCAGTTACTAGCCCTACTTATGTGTTGTAACTAAATAGTTATCTGGGGTTGTGATGAATTTCAATATCACCAGTTTATAAGGGTTAGATTATAGTTTGGGTATTATAAAGATTTATTTATTGAGTCTTAATCTTAATGCTTTTTATTAATGGCCATTAATAAAATTGATTAGGTAAACTTAAAATGAACTAGACATAGAGATTTTAAGTTTAAAACCTTAGACTCAATAGCCCACGATCTTCCTTGAGGATATATAACCCTTTAATAGATTTCCTTAGAGGATAGGAATATACCTGTCGGGCGAGGGTAGCCATAATTGAAACTTAATCTTAATGAATCCAGATAATGTGGTTGACATAGGAATATGGTTCAATTGGGTTATACTGGGTATTTGTGTCTGACCATCGACAGATGCTTTCGCATAATTTCGTGTTCCAGGTTAATAAATCATTGTATTTCCTAACTATAAAATAATCACTTCATCTTTATAATGGATGGTATTGGAATAAATCACAACCCTATATCTTTGTGTCTTTTGTTATTTCCTTAGTATTTTCTTTTGTCTTTTTATTATTTATTTATTTAGCAAAGTCTTTCAACCAAACAAACAAACAATCTCTCTCTTCTCCATTTAATTAGGTATTTGTAAATAAATAGATTCAACAATTAATAACAACAGTAGAAATTAAGTCCTCGTGGGATCGATATTTTTATATACTACTTGAACGATACGTGCGCTTGCGTTATACGTGTGTGTTTACGCCGGTCAAGTTTTTGGCGCCGTTGCCGGGGACTTAATTTTCTTGAGTTGTTAATTTTGAAACTATCTAATTTACTTATATCTAATTTTCTTTCTTTATATTGTAATTTTTATTTCTTTTGTTTTCAGGTGATTAAAAAAATGGAACATTATTGGGAGATTGAAAGATCACGAACTTTACAAGAAGATACACCCCAAATCTGGGAACAACAGTCCGGTTTTCTGAGGCCTGTTGTTGAGCCCAATGACTATCACTGGATGACAGAACCAAGTAATACTACTTTTGCTCAACAGAACTCAATGTGGAGATGTGACATATGTAATGGTAACCACCTAAGCGATTATTGCGAGTACAACTACAATTCAGGGTGGCAGAACTATCAGAATCCTTCATGGTATGATGAGCCAACATATTTCACAGAACCACCACATTTTCCATCTTATCCACCATCTTCCTTCAATCCTTATCAAGAACCAGAACCATCCGAGGAAGATCAATTGATTCACATGTTCAAAGAACAAGAAGCTCGATTCGATGCACAAATTCAGAGTAACGCAGAATCCATACAGAGAATGACAGATCAGATCAGACAATTAATAGAAAACCAGAACATCATACCTCAAGAACCAGTTTCAGATGACACTGATGAAGCCTTCGAGTACCCAGAAATCCACGATGACACCTTAACAGAGGAGGAGGAGGCTGAGGAGAATCAAAGACCAGATGTATCAGTTCAGGAACCCGAACCGGCAAAGTCTCGATTTGATTTCTATTATTCAGATTCTGACGAAGATGAAGCTGAAATATTTGTTCCAACTGCATCAAAAATTGAGGATGGAATTCTGTATCCTCAAAATGAAGATCTTGGAGATTCCATTGCACAAATGTTTGATGAAGATTTACCTTAGCCAATCATTTCAACCAGATCAGAGGATGAAGACCTAAAATCTGACATTTCTTTTCAGGTTGAAAATTTTGAAACATGTATTTCACAGATGACAGATGAATAGCTGAATGCAGAAAAATTTCAAATACATCTGTGAAGAAAAGGTGGAGCAAGCAAGAAGCAGAGCAAATGGAGGAGCAAATGGCTGACCTTATTAAAGATCCAGAGCATTCAGGAAAAACATCGCTGTTTTGGGGAGTACAAATCAAATATATCAACCAAAAGCTTGAAAGAATGGAACTTCCATTCCAAGTCAAGCACCATACGAGACCTCCTAATTTTATTTCTTTCTTTGCAGGAATCACTGGAGCAACAAAGATTAAAAAGGTAGCACGAGCACTGACTGAGACAAAATCTTTTTGCCACTTTACCGTTGGAAGAGACCATTCAAAAGCAACGCTCACGGGATTGTCTTTAATCGGACATCCAAAACGACGCTGAAACCTCCTTAACAGATGAATTTCAGTCACGTCTGGCTGAAGATGAAAAATTTAGCGCTAGCAGGGAGGCAACCCATGCAATTTGTTGTAATTTATTTAATTATTTATTTATTTTTGTGTGTGAACTTTTTAATTGTGTGTAGTTTTGCAGGAAAAATTAAAATGGAATTTATCAGGACAAAGCAAATCAGAACAAGCGGGATTTTCACAAAATAAAAATTTGACAAAATCACGAAGATACAAAGTCAATCCAGAAAAGACGGCCGAGTAAGAAGTTAGCTTTTGAGACGCGTCCCTATGGATTTATCTGTCACAAGACATGGTTTTGCCAAAAAAAAAAATCCCTCAAAATTACCGAGCGTCGCGACGCACGACCAATTTCAGCGTCGCGACACTGGTTTGATTACAAGCCTAAAACCAGCAGCCACCACGCACAGATCTCTCCTCCTTCTTCACAGATCTCACCATTTTCTCTCAACCCAGCAGCCAAATCCATCCACAACCGAACCATCATCAAACACCACGAAACCAGAATCATCACCACCAACCACCAACCATCACCTCAAAACCGAGATCCACCATAGCCCAACCACCCATCAATCAAGATCCACCCAAAGCTCACCAGCCACCATCAAACCGAGATCCAAACTGACCACAACCGCAACCTTCGCCGAGCCAAGAACAAACCGAAACCGAACCGTGTCGAACAATCATCCACCACCCTCGACCACCGCAAGCCAACCCACCGAGAGCCACAGCCGAGATCTACCAGAACCGAGCCACCGCCGAGAAGCCAACACCCAAAACCAAAACCGAGAGATCCATCACAGCCACTTCAACCACAAAATAAAACCGAGATCCAACAAAAATCGAACAAAGCCGAGGGCACTGCCGTGTCTTGTCGTGACTGCCAGAGCCGACCTTCACCATCGACGGTTTCGACCAACCTTGCCGTGACCGAGCCCGTCCTTCACCATCAAAACCGACCCATCACCCTCATTACCGAGAACAACCACGCCAAAAACAACCGAGCAACCGAACCAATTGCTGAACCAGAAACCAAATATACGGTAATGATTCGATAAAAAAATTGATTTGGTAATTGGGTAAACTGAAAAAAAAATTGAACTGTGATTTGGTTGATTATGACTGTGGATTGGATTACGAAGTGTTAGATTGTTGGTAGTTTGATTCGTAGTTGTGGGGGCGAAGAATTGAATGGGGGTATTTGTGGCATTTGAAATTTTGGCAGTAAAGGGGATAATTGAAAAATTAAATGAGTTTGTGGGTTGATTTTGTTGAAATTGGAGGATTGTGAATTTGGAAGTTTGGCAGTGAATAACTGGCTGAATTCTGAGGTTAGAATTGCCAGATCGATGGAACTTTGTAGAATTGGGGGCGAAGTTTGACATTGTGGTGATTTTTGAAGTGTTAGTTTTAGGATGAATTTTGGGAGATTTTGAGTTTTTAGAGGAGACTCTGTCGAAATTTTCACTAAAAAAATAGTCAATTATCGATCGTGGTAAAAAACGTAAATTGAACATAAATTTTCCTATCGGTAATTTTCCTGTAAAATTTCAGCTGACTAGGTATATCTTCTGAACTCTTTTGTGTATACATAGTGTGAACTTTTTAATTTTGTGTGTTATTTTTGTAAGGAAAAGCACAAACGGAGCATTTTAAGACAGAAGGAATTATGTTTGGCAAATCATTAACGATGGCTAAATAAGGAATGAAATCTTAAGATACATCCTAATGAATTTATACTATGCGAGTGGCGTATTGCATACACAATTCCATTATCTTAATTATTGCTTTGATTTGCTTTCTGTTGTAATTATCTTTATTTTCGTAGACAGGATCCAGACTTTTTGACCTTTCACGATCCATTTTGTTGTTTAGCTAACAAGCGTCCTCTGGAAGATACTTGTGCTATTTGATTCACCCTTTTCAGGTACTATAAATTCAGCCCGTCATTGCACTTTGAAGGCATCCTGATTTGAAAAAAGAAATACATAAAAAATGGAAGCCACTTCAAGAAGACGAGTTGAGAACATCTGTGTGTTTTGCGGTAGTACTGTTGGTACTAAACCACAATACATAGAAGCAGCACAGGAATTGGGTCGAGTCTTAGCAGCAAGGAATATGCATTTAATATATGGCGGAGGTAATCTTGGACTAATGGGGATTGTTTCAAAGGCCGTACAGGAAGGAGGCAGTCATGTTTTGGGAATCATTCCAAAACCCTTGGCAGAAGCAAATCTTATTGAACCATCAAATGGAGAGGAACTGATTGTGCCAGGTATGTCTGAACGACTGGTAGAAATGATTAACCGTTCTGATGCTTTTATTGCTTTGCCAGGTGGCTTAGGTACATTGGAGGAAATTTTTATAGTACTATCTTGGGCGAACCTGAACATACACCAGAAACCAATTGGGCTGTACAACGTTGATGGGTTTTATGATTTCTTTGTGTGTTCTTGATGATGCTCGAAGAAATGGGTTCGTGTCGAAACCTTTAAAAGAACTCCTCTTTACTGCCAGAACTGCTCCAGATCTAATTGACCAACTCATAGCCTATGAACCAAAAGTTGACCCTATCATTTCAAAGATAAATTGGTCCGAGGACGATCGTGGTAAGAGACGTCGAATTAATCTGGATCTTAACCTTTAATTACCTGTAAAATTTCAGCAAACCAGGTATTATTTTCTAAACTCTTCTTCTACTGTTTAAGACATTGGGGACAATGTCTCATTTAGGTTTGGGGGTGAGGTATAGTTAATAGTACTTGTTTGTATTGTTATTTTTATTTTTAGTCCAAATTTTCGAAAAATACAAAAAAATTGAAAAATTTTCAAAAATTACAAAAATATTTTGCATTTTGTGTTTTTATTTTGACTAAAAGGTGAAATTGGTATGAAATAGCCGAGTAAGGAGTTTCTACTCTTGAGACGTATTTCAAGCCAGATATTTCGAAACAAGTTAATTTTTTGTTTATTTCATTTTGAATTATTTAATTTGTGAATTCTCCATAATACTGACTAAAATGAATCTTCATATGCTCATTTGACAGGTATTATCAACATGCATAATAACATACAGACATGAGTTGTAATTGAAAAGTTTGTAATATTCAGTGCTCTAGTTTAATTAGAGGAAACATCTATACATAGTTATGGAATTAAAAAAAAAAAAAAAAATTCTGATGTACAAAAAAATAAAGTATCTAAGATCCGGGTTATTAAGTCTGTAAGGGTGTTTTAACACCTAGTGCCCTAAAACCAACTGGTTTGGGAGTCATTGGCCCAAAGCTTGCTACATGGATCGAAGATACTGCAAAATATATTCATATCTGAAGTCTGAGTAATTAAGTTCGTAGGGGTGTCTTAACACCTGGTGCCCTAAAGCCAACTGGTTGGGAGTCACCACCCAAAACTCGCTACATAGACGGAAGGTATTGTATATAAATAAAAAGTCAAAATTCAGAAAAAGCAAAGAAAAAATCAGAAAAATAAGAAAAATTATTCCATTGCTACAAAAAGGTGTGAAATCTGATAGAACTTTAGGACAAAAATATTACTCTCTTTTCAACTGCACTTATGACTGTTGTGGGAAAAAATGAGTTGTTTAATATTATGTTGGCTGTGTATATGGAGAATGGTAAAAATAATCGGAGGATTTACTTATTTAGTAATTTAGAAAGAAACAAAACATCTAGAAACTTGTAGTAGAAGTTTCACCTGATTAGTCACTAACATCTTTATTCTCTTTTCTCTTGTCTTTTTGCTTTTGTGTGCATTAGTTTTAATACCTTTTTACTTTTGTAAAATGTTTGTGCGTATCATTGCTGTAAACCCTCACGAGACTACAACTCGTCCACTAGGGACACCTAGGGGTTTAAAGGCTTGTTGCATATGCTAAATGCAACCGTGATCCCTACGAAAATGGCTTAGTTAAATTTTATTATGTTATTTTATTTTCTATTTTGCTCAAGGACTAGCAAAATGTTAGCTTAGTTAAATTTATTCTGTTATTTTATTCTGTATTTTGCTCGAGGACTAGCAAAATGTTAGGTTTGGGGGTGTGATGAGTGGTATTATATCACTATTTCCCACTCATTTAATCTAATATTTAGTATAGTTTCTTGAGTTTTGTGAATGTTTTGATGTGTTTTGTATTATTTTGTAGATAAATAAAGTTTCAGGACATTCTGGAGGTGATTTGGAGTAAAACAGTGAAAATTGGCGAAAAAGGGCATTTTGGTAATTTCCAGCGTCGCGCTGCCCAGACCTTCTGCGTCGCGACGCCCAGCATGCGCCGAATCTGCTAACGTGCACCTGGTCAACTGATCAGGATTTGAGAAGTTTGACTTTGCTAAAATGCGCCGTGCCATTTGTCACGCCACGTCATCAGACACGTCACAAGGTCAACGAAGTCAACTTGCCACGTCAGCATCAGCCAATCACAGCGTGACACGTGTCGCAATCCTATTGTGCCGACAATTGCAACACACTCCAGAGCCACGTCATCGCCACGTCAGCGCCACGTCATCGCCACATCAGCATGACGTCATCAATGACGTCATCACAATAATTGAGTCTTAGCCGCCTTGCCACGTGTCGCGTGAACAGTCAGCCGCCTTGCTACGTGTCGCCTTCTCATCGTGCCACGTCGACAAAATCCAGCGTCGCGACGCTGGGGGGCTTGGCTTCGCGAGCTGGAACAGTGAAAAATTTGCCTATAAATTCAGCGCGAAATTTCAGATTTCGAAACACCTCTCTCTCTCTTGAATTCTCTCTAGAGAGAGTTTCTCTCTCTAGAATTTTTATTTTTTAGTTTTTTAATTTTAGTTTTGTAAATAATTTTAATTACTTTTTGTAATAATAGTAATTTAATTTTTACTTTTTACTTTTTACAGTTTTTACTATTCATGAGAAAGTAATTTCCCAGATAGGGTGAAAGGTAATTTTTTACTGTTACTATTTAGATTAATCTCCCTAAAAATAATATATTTACTAATTAAAATACTGATTAATAAAGGATACCGCTATATTGGTCGGTGGCAATTATTTTAATCTGGTTTAAACCTGACTTAAAAAGGATACCGCTATATTGGTCGGTTGGTAATTTAATTATGGTACCGCCTATATGGCTGGTTGGACTTAATTTGACTTAATAAGGATACCGCCAGATTGGTCGGTTGGTAATATTATCACAAGTTTATATATTATTTTATGGGAGATATCTAAATTAGTAGTAGTAAAAGTAATTCCTTTTACCTTAGCATTTTATTTTATTTTACTTTTCAGTTTTACTTTATGTCTTTTACTTTTCAGTATTTTTACTTTATGTCTTTTATTTTTCAGTTACTAGCCCTACTTATGTGTTGTAACTAAATAGTTATCTGGGGTTGTGATGAATTTCAATATCACCAGTTTATAAGGGTTAGATTATAGTTTGGGTATTATAAAGATTTATTTATTGAGTCTTAATCTTAATGCTTTTTATTAATTGGCCATTAATAAAATTGATTGGGTAAACTTAAAATGAACTAGACATAGAGATTTTAAGTTTAAAACCTTAGACTCAATAGCCCACGATCTTCATTGAGGATAGATAACCCTTTAATAGATTTCCTTATAGGATAGGAATATACCTGTCGGGCGAGGGTAGCCATAATTGGAACTTAATCTTAATGAATCCAGATAATGTGGTTGACATAGGAATATGGTTCAATTGGGTTATACTGGGTATTTGTGTCTGACCATCGACAGATGCTTTCGCATAATTTCGTGTTCCAGGTTAATAAATCATTGTATTTCCTAACTATAAAATAATCACTTCATCTTTATAATGGTATTGGAATAAATCACAACCCTATATCTTTGTGTCTTTTGTTATTTTCCTTAGTATTTTCTTTTGTCTTTTTATTTATTTATTTATTTAGCAAAGTCTTTCAACCAAACAAACAAACAATCTCTCTCTTCTCCATTTAATTAGGTATTTGTAAATAAATAGATTCAACAATTAATAACAACAGTAGAAATTAAGTCCTCGTGGGATCGATATTTTTATACTACTTGAACGATACGTGCACTTGCGTTATACGTGTGTGTTTACGCCGGTCAAATCCATCTCGGACTTCATGGCTTCTTGCCATAAAGAGGAATCGATATTTTGTATCGCTTCCTCATACGTAGCCGGCTCATTATCCTCAATAAGATTAATATCTACATGAGGTGAGATCAGGAACCAATACCTCTCAGGTACTGTTCTGACTCTCTCCGACCTACGCGGTCCTTGTGTATGTGAAGTTTTGTGGTACAGACTCATCCCGGACGGTCTGTTCTTGTTCCGTCGTTGATTTATTGCCAGGAACAGTATCACTACGATCTTCATCGAGTTCTACTTTCCTCCCACTTACCACTGCATTTATAAAATCCTTCTCAAGGAAAAATACTTGTGGAGCAACAAATACTTTGTTCTCTTGTGGGTGATAGAAGTAATATCCTTTGGTTTCCCTAGGATATCCTACGAAAAGGCATTTATCAGATTTGGGTTCAAGTTTGGTACCTTCCAAACGTTTAACATATGCCCAGCATCCCCAAATCTTCAGGAAAGAGAAACCTGGTTTCCTTCCTGTCCATATCTCATATGGAGTCTGTTCAACAGACTTCGACGGGGTATTATTCAAAATAAGTATAGCACTGTTTAATGCGTATCCCCAGAAGGATATTGGTGTTAGCTCAGTGCGACTCATCATTGACCTTACCATGTCCAACAAGGTGCGGTTTCTCCGTTCGGACACACCGTTTAATTGCGGTGTTCCGGAGGAGTCCACTGTGAAAGAATACCATATTCTTTCAAGTAATCTTGAAACTCATAACTTAAGTATTCGCCACCACGGTCTGACCGTAATGTCTTAATACTCTTCCCTGTTTGTTTCTCCACTTCGTGTCGAAACTCTTTGAATTTCTCAAAAGTTTCTGACTTGTGTCTCATAAGATACACATAACCGTAACGAGATGCATCATCTGTGAAGGTTACGAAGTAGTGAAATCCACCTCTAGCCTGGCTAGACATGGCCCCGCATACGTCAGTATGAACGAGAGCCAACAGTTCTGTGGCACGTTCACCTTTACCGCTAAAAGGTGATTTAGGCATTTTGCCTAAAAGACAAGATTCGCAGACGTCAAATGAATTGGGATCAAATTCGTCCAAGTACCCACTCTTCGAAAGTGTGGATATGCGAGTCTTGTTGATGTGTCCTAGACGACAATGCCACATATAAGCTTCATCTTTTAGATTACTCCTTTTGAGCCTTTTGTTTGTCATTTTAGGAGATTCATTTATATTCAAAATATAAAGACCGTTATTTGCAACAGCTGTGCAAATTTCTGCATCATTTTTATATAAATAACACCCAGTGTTTCTAATACAAAAGTGTAACCCTGCGGGGTTAACAAAGATACATATATAATATTCCTAGTTAAACTAGGTACAAAATAACAGTTCAAAGTTTAAGTACATGCCCTGAGGGCAGTTCTAAAACAAAAGTGCCTACGACCAAAACAGCAACTGGTGTTCCGTTTCCGACCGTAGATCCATCTCCCCCGATGCCAGCACCCTGCTATCCTGCAGATCCTGCACATCAGTACAAATATGAGCACCACAACCAGAATCAAAAATCCAATTTTTAAAACTAGAAGTATTCATATTTATCTCAATAACAAACATACCAGAGGCGATAGCCTTGCCAGCCTTGATATCCTCCCTCTGCCCTTTGCCCATTCGGCAGTCACGTTCCAGTGACCCCTCTTGCCGCACTTGAGGCAGATGTCGCGAGATTTGTCCTTTGGCTTCCTAGAAGCCACTGTCAACTTGCCCTTGCCCTTGTTCTTGAACTTCTTCTTCCTCGCACCTCCAATTGCCTTGGGCCCAGCCCTTGGCGCATGAGAGGTCGATGCATAATGCGCCTCGCGCTTGCTCCCCTTTAGGAGTTCCTTTTCGGACTCCTTCAGCACGGACAACAACTCTCCAAGAGTGTCGTCAGTGTCCATCAACTTATAGTTGATGATGATTTGTTTCCAAGTATCGGGTAGCGATTGTAATAGCATATCAATCGTCAACTCTGCCTCCAAGACAATGCCCATCTTGGCTAACTCATCTATGTCAGCGATCATTTGAGTCCCGTGGGCCTCAACTGATGCGCCGTCTGTCATCCGGAAGCGGAAGAGTTTCCTTACTAGCTCGTACCTCTCCATCCGCTTGTTGGTGCGGTGGAGATCACGCAATCTTGCCATCATGTTATAGGGATCCAAGTCCCTGTTCTGGCGTCTGAAATGCTGGGTCATTGCAGCTAGCATAACTGACTGAGCTTGGTCACAATCGTCACTATGAGTCTTCCATAACTCTAGCTCCAGTGGCTCAGTGGGTTTAGGCAGGAGAGGTCTCTGAATAGTATACAGCACCCTCTCAGCCCCAAGCACTATCTTGAGGTTCATTTCCCAGTCGGCAAAGTTTGTCCCTTTGAAGACATTATCGCCCATGATTATGTCGCGGACATTACCCTTGCCAGTCATCTTGACAACTATAGTCCAACTATAAAGTCAACGATGTTATGGGTACAGTCAAAATGTTACAAGCAAAATAACAATATATTAGTCCAACTAATTATTAAAATATTGACGAAATAATTTTGAAAGACGCGTAAGGCTAAGTATCTGAACGAAATTGCAAATTCAATAATAGCCTCCCACTATTTTCTTCAAGTCTCTAACCCTCTTGTGGAGAACTCGGGAAATCGCATTTCCTAGTGGGCTAGGATCCCGTTAAATAACACACAACCTTGACTTTGGCCAATAAAAGCTGTATGCTATTTAACTTAGGTAGATCTCTATGATCAATTGGATTTCATCCAATTCCTAGATCCGGTTAGGTGGACATCCAAGTCCGAAACATATGTATAATGTCAATGTATCCATTACATTTTCCTAACCCTATCCTCCGAATCATCTAGGCCTTGGCTTTGGCCAAAAACAAACCTAATGATTCCAGTTAAGCGGGACCCATTGACGAGGAAAGTTTCGTAATCAATGTCATTGGACAAAAAGTGATCTTGACTTTGGCCAATAAAAATCACGATTTGGACAAGACACCGATATGCAACAAAACTCTCATGATTCAAGTACATCCTTGATTGACAAAGGTCTTGACTTTGGCCAAACAAACCATGCCAACTTCGGATCTTTAACAAGAATCATTCAATGGAAGGAAAATCGCTTAATATTGTTTGAGGGATTTTTCGCGTAATTGGCAACCAATTAATTTATCTTTGTTAGGTCTCATCATCATACACCCTTAAGCATGCTTCTAAAACATCATAAAGCGCGTAAAGTGAAGTAATAGCGATATACGGATGGATATGAACAACAACTTGTCCTAGAACAAATCACTCCCTTTCCTCTCCCCGCTAGCACTATTCTACACTTACCCAATTACATAATACAATAAGAGAAACCTCATTTACATTGAGGGGAATTAGGTGAGAAGAGAATACAAAGAGACAATAAGAGAAAGGCTGGACAAGAATCATTCAATGGAACGTGCACTCACGCGTTCGGGTTCGATATTTCCGAAATACCGAACTTACGTCGCGACGTTAATTAAATCGAATTTAAATAAATAATTGCGCCTAGCGAAATTATTATTTACGTCGCTAACGAATTAATTCTAAATTAACTCGTTTGCCCGAATTAAAATCTAATTTTAATTTCGCGTCGAAATCGAATTTCGATTATTATATCGATATAATAATTTTACGATTAATTCCAAAATTAATCGAGTTTGAATCATACGTCATTGGTGAATCTTCGAGAAGCGACCCAAGAGATCTCCGGATATGTTGGCAGTAAATACGGTCGTCGGATAATCCGAACACGTACTTACCTCGTACTACGTTTTTACCGATTCACAAGACAAGGTTGGCTTCTAGCAAAGCGCCATGCCTACCCAATTCTCCAGAAATATTCTTATAGGAATATAAGATCTATATCAAGCGTAGTATACCGTAGTATTGCGTATATCGAACCAGTATCGGATGATCACATGTAAGTCTTGGGGCTGGAAATGTGTCTGCCCCGTACGAAACATATATCGGACATCAAGCAACTAGTCTCTTTAAATCGGACAATCCTGACCTGGTCATATTGTCCCGACGGTTGCAACCTTTTATAGAGTACTAGTTCTGTGTCCTGCGTGATCATCACCTCCATATGTCTGAAGTGATACTTCCATCTCGACATCACATCCAGTACACTACGATTCTCGATAACCCAAAAGAGGTGTACACAGAACCGGTTAAGGTCCCCAACCACCAAAACCAAAGTTTACCGATTGTCGCAAGTACTAGCGATGTAAGTCTCAGGTTAAGACCATATACACCTACCCTGATGCGGCCTCCCATAGACACGCAGACATACTACCAATGAGATTCCGCGGGGTCTATCCAGAGCGAAGCTGTTTTCCGTACCATCGGTAAAACACAACCTCCTATCGCACTTGCATAAGTATCCAATACTTAAATATATGAGAACTATGTCGTTGTGCCCTCACAACGTGCACAAGCGCAATACTAGTCTATTCCGCATTATCGATGTCCGATCTCGATAATACTCCGACTAGGGATATTTAATGATTAAACCTTTATGGATTGATACTGTCTCATATCATCTCAATCCGGTATTAATCATATGGACTTTCGCCATTTATATATCAAAGTAAATAATATTACAAAACGGCAAAAGGCAATTTCATTATCACATAGTTAATTTTGTACAATAATACAATATCATTTACAAACAGTGACGCTATGGGACATAATGTCTAACATAAGGTACGTGCCAATGAGCTATAGTATGTGACTGACTGCCAAATGGACTTCCCGTTGTAGATTCCCCATAGGGAGGGTGGAGCGAGGCTCTCTTAAGTACCCTAGCCTCTTAGGATCTTATCGTTTGGTGACAGGAATAAACAACGAGTCCTCCAAATTAGTCCATTACAATAGGCTAGAAGTAAATGATTATCTTGGTGCCTTCACAGCTTTTCCTTATAGAAAGGTAGTGAATGAAGGAAGACACCAAACCATTACCCAGCCTTAAAAGTGCCTTTGATTAAACCTCTTTTAACCCACAGTAGACACGGTTAATTAAAGCATAAATCATAATATTACAAGACATTATTTCGGGGCCAATTCTCTATCCCAGTGGAGTCGCCAGACTGTGGGACACAGAAACTGGGCTCGCGGCCTAGTTGGGAGTACGGAGTAGCCCGCGGGGGACTAAACCGGGGAATAATGGAGTCGCCACCCGGTGTGAACCGGGAAAATGAGTTTTAAGGCTGCACTCACCCCTCGCAAAGGAAGACCTCAAACCGTTGGGTTTGGAATGGTCCCTTACTTATGCCACTTGTAATAAAATGATTTATGCAATAATTTGGCCAAGCCTAAACAACTTATTTCCAATGATAATTATATTTCTAAGTTCACATGCATGAAATTACAACATATAACATCACATGGCAATCTCATGAACATATTTCGATCATATGATATGGAAAACTAAGAACAACCTAATCATACTTGAGTACTATCTTATGAATACATCGAATGGATAAATACGGGAATACAAATAATATGATTGACTACATAATGCAAGAGAGATAACCCAAGAGGCAATTATGCTTGAAAAATGATGAGACAGACTCAGTTCAGTGTATGCGCATTTGTGTAGCGTTCGTAAACGCGTTCGAACGGTAAACTGAAGGTTCGCGTTCGTGTAGCGTTTGATAACGCATTTGAACGGGACCAGACCTGATGATATAAAATGTATGATAAAACAAAGAAAGTGCGTGCGCGTTCGCATAGCGTTCGAGAATGCGTTCGAACTGTAAACAGAAGGTTCGCGTTCGTATAGCGTTCGAGGGCGCGTTCGAACGATAAACAGAAGGTTCCCGTTCGTGTGGCGTTTGAGAACGCGTTCGAACGGAACCAGACCTGATGCATACAACACATACATAAATAAACAAATCCATAATGCATGACCTCACGTATCTGATTGAACTCATCTCGTATCCAATCGAACATACACTATCCAGCGCGGCAAAGCATCTTGGTAAAGGATTTTAACCTCTCAAAATAGAGGACCTTTAATCACACTTACTAAGCCCATGCGCAAACAACATAATACATATATAAAGAAGTAAAGACAACGATATCGGACTTCGTGTATCCGATTGAACATATCTCACATCCAATCTAATATACATCAACCGGCGCGGCAAAGCATCGTGGTAAAGGATTTTAACCCCTCATAATAGGGGACCTTTAATCCAACTTACTAAGCCCATGCGCTCGATCACATCGTTACATAAACAAATAACATGCGGAAGTCAATTAACGAATGACAAACAAATCAAAACAACATAAAACAAAATATGCGCCGTTTACTCAAGTGGTACGTGGAGTTGTTGGACAAAATGACCCATAGCGTCACTATTTGTACAGATCATTGTGTTGTTGTACAAATTAACTATATGACAAGGAAATTGCACTCTCATCATTTGTGATTAGATCACCATAGATGTATAAATGAAGAGAGGTCCATATGATTAGTCCTGGATTGAGATGATATGAGACAGTATCAGTCCACGAAGGGTTAATCATTAAATATCCCTAGCCGGAGTATTATCGAGACAGGACATCGATAATGCGGAATAGGCTAGTATTGCACTTGTGCGTGTTGTGAGGGCACGACGGCATAGTTCTCATATATTAAGTATTGGATACTTATGCAAGTGCGATAGGAGGTTGTGTTTCACCGATGGTACGGGAAACAGCTTCGCTCTAGATAGACCCTCGGAATCCCATTGGTATTATGACTATGTGTCTATGGGAGGCCGAAATCAAGGTAGGTGTGTATAGTCTTAACCTGAGACTTGCATCGCTAATACTTATGATAATCGATAGACTTTGGTCTTGGTGGTACAGGGCTTTAACCGGTTCTGCGTACACCACTTCTAGGTTTATCAGAGAGTCGTAGTGTATTGGGTGTGATGTCAAGACGGAAGTATCACTTCAGTCATATTGGAGATGATGTCACGCAGGATACGGTATTAGTGCTCTTAAGTGTTGCGCAACCATCGGGATATTATGACTAGGTCATACATATCCGATTATAGAGACTAGTTACCAGACATCCGACATGTGCTTCGGACGGGGCAGACACTTATCCAGCCCTAGCACGTGACTATCCGATACTGGGCCGATATACACAATACTACGGTATACTACGCTTGATACAGATCTATATATTCCTGTAAGAATATTTCTGGAGAATTGGGTAGGCATGGCGCTTTGCTAGAAGCCAACCTTGTCTTGTAAATCGGTATAAACGTAGTACGAGGTACTTACGTGTTCGGATAATCCGACGACCGTATTTACTGCCAACATATCCAGAGATCTCATGGGTCGCTTCCTGAAGATTCACCGATGATGTATAACTCGCACTTAATTAATCTAGGATTAATTAGAAGAGAGAGAAAATTAATCTGGGATTAATTGCGGAGATATTTTATCAGGGATAAATATTAATTAAAGAGAGAGAACGATTAATTTGAATTAATCGATAAAAATGTATTTGATATATTATTAGAAATTGGATTTTGACGCGGAATTGAAATTAGATTTTAATTCGGGCGAATGAATTAATTTAGAATTAATTTGTTAGCGACGTGAATAGTGATTTCGCTAGGCGTAATCATTTAATTACGACGCGACGGAAAATTCGTTAATTTGGAATTAGCGAACCCGAGCCTGGGATTATTTGCGAGCGCATTCGCATTTCGAATTCGAGTGCGGCATGTAAGTCAAATCGTGCGTCACATCAAGCGTCAAATCAAATGTCACTTTGAGTGACGTGACATGTTGTCACTTGATTTGAGTGATTGATGTGGTTGTTGAAAAGGCATTAATGGGATTTTGCTTTTTGACTTTTTGTAAATGAAAAATGCTTTTATTTATTTGTTTTTTTGTTTTTGGAAAATGAAATAAATATATAAAGCATTTTTTCTTTATTTTCTCTCTCTCTCAATCGGTTTCTATGAAACCCCTTTTCCCTCCTCTTTCTCTCTTCTCCCTCTCACGGCTTCAAGCCGATTTCTTCACAAATTTTCTGGTTGGACCAAATTTGAGTGAAGCAAGGAAGATGAAGAAGTGCTAGCACACACACATGGGTTATATTATGGTGATAGGGAAACGAATTTGTGAGCTTGGAATCTCAAAGCTTGGAGCTTCAGTGGTGTCTCCCATGGCCGAACCTTGGAGAAGCCGAACCAGTCACCACCGTGCAGCCCCTACCACGCGCAGCTCACTGCCGAGCAAGGGAGAGCAGTTCATGGTTCATCTACGCCGCATGCAACCGATCCATGTGAGTCTTTTCCGCACCTCATTTGGTTGTATTAAACTCATTTTTATGCATGATTTATGATCTTGGGACTTGATTAAAACTCAACAATGGTATCTTGAGCTATTGGTTGCATAAAACGAATTAGGGTTCTTGAGCAAAATTTGGGCCTTTTTGATTTAAGCATGATTTTAACAAATTGTTTGTTTAAGAATGCTTGTATATGAATAAATTAGAGTTATATGTAATCAATTTGATGAAAAATTAATTGGATTGATTTCCCCAATTTGCTTAATGTTGGCCAAAACTTTAATTTGGGTAAACTCAATTTGAGCATCAAATGATTAAATTGTTTAGTATAGTATGCTTGAATGAGGTTGAATTGATGTTGTGCATAATCAATTTCATGAAATTTGGTTGGATCCATTTTCCCTAAATTTTGGGCATGACAAATTTGGGTAAACTTGATTTTGAGCATGTTTAATGAAATTGGATGATTTAGAATGCTTGAATGTTGTTTAATTGATGATTGATTAGATCAATTTGATGAAAAGTGTTTGGAACAATTTTTCCCCAATTTGCTTGTGATGGCCGAATTTGATTAGCTCCCTAATGTCTTGGATTTTTGATTTTTTGTTCATTGGATGACTTGGAAATCATTTGGGGATGTTGAATTTATGTTTGATTGGGTTCAATTGGATTGATTTGATTTGGGCATATTTTTCCCCTTTGGCCGAGACTCTTGAAGCATGAAATTGGTTTGATTTTGATTTAATTATGTTGGACATGATTAATTGATGTTAAGCATGATTAATTGGACAAATTTGATGTTTTGGAAACTTTGATTTGGGCAATTAATAATGCTATACACTTTAGGTAATTTAATTTGAAAATTTGGAATTTTTGGAATTAAATTATTGGGGTTAAAATTGGATTTGGGCTTTCAAAGTTGTTATTGGGTTTATTGGACTTTGTTGTACAAAGTTGGTTTAGGCCAAAATTGGTTGGATCCAATTAGGCCCAAAACCACTTCCAAAAGGCCCAAATGCGACTAATGAACCTTTAACGTTTAATTGGGCCTAAATTAATTATGGGCTTATGGGGTAACTCCCGGATTGGACTTTGGTTGCGGGTTTGACCCGAGTTGACCAAAAGTCCACGCCTCAAGAAATTAATTAAAGCCCATTGGACTTTAATTAAATTAATATTGGATATTAATCGGGCTTTGAGACCCGTAACGATTAAATTTGGAATTTAAGTCGTAAAGGTTTATTTTATAAAGTGTAATATTTAATTTGGAATTAAATAATGAATTAGAATTAAATACGTATTAAATTGGATTTAATCATGTAATTTAATTTAATTAGTAGAAATCGTACTTTGAGTACGTGTTCGCAATACGAGTTTGACTCAAACAAAATCAAATCTTTGTTTGAACATTGGATGATCACTAATTATCAAGATTAATTAATTGGATTTGATTGATTGATAACATGCTTGTATGAATACATGGTTGTAATGTTTGAATAATGTATATCAGATGGATATTAGCCGGGTGGGGGGGCGATTTTTAGAAATTGTTGTAATAAATTTGATTTATTAAATTGGACCTGCGTGTCCAGCCTTATCTCATATTTCTTTGTATTCTCTTCTCACATATTCCCCTCCATGTAAATGAGGTTTCTTTAGAAGTGTAGTGTAACGGGTAGAGAGAAATATTTGTGCTAGCGGGAGAGAGAAAGTGAGAGATTTGATCTAGGATCAATGTGTAAAATATCCATCCGCATATCATTATTATTTTACATATGCGCTTTATTATGTGTTTAGAATGCATGTTTAAGGGTGTATGATGATGAGACCTTAATAAAGATAATAAATTGGTAGCCAATTTGCACGCGAAAACCCTCGTTCAATATCAAGTGTTTTTCCTTCCATTGAGTGATTCTCACTCAAGATCCGAGATTGGCATTGGGTTGTTGGCCAAAGTCAAGCCCTTTGTCCGTCGAAGATGTGTTTGAATCACGAAGGCTTTGTTCCATATCGGTGTCTTGTCCAAGTTGTGGTTTGTTGGCCAAAGTCAAGACCACTTCTTGTCCATCGACATTGATTACGAAGCTTTCCATGGTCAATGGGTCACACTTGACTGGGATCACTAGGTTTGTTGTGCCAAAGCCAAGGCTTAGTTGATTCAGAGGAAAAAGGTTAGGTAATACATTGGATGTATTGGCATATATAAGATATATGTTTGGGACTTGGATGTCCACCTACTGGATCTATGAGTTGGATAAGATCTAATTGATCTTCGAGATCTACCTAGTTAATTATCATACAATTTGTTGGCCAAAGTCAAGATTGTGTGATATTTAACGGGATTTTAGCCCACTAGGAAACACGGTTTCCCGAGTACTCGACAGAGGGTTAGAGGCTCGACGAAAAATAGTGGGAGGTAAGAATTGAATTTGCAATACTCGTTCAATTACTCGCCATACGCGCTCATTTAAATTATTTCGTCATTAGATTAAATGTTAGTTGGACTAATATTTAAATTGTTGTTTTAATAAACAGTTGGACTGTATTATACTTGATTATATATAATTGGATTATATTAATCAATATATTTGAATTAATTAATTTCAGTTTACAGTTGATTTTATAATTGGATTATAGTAATCAATGTAATTGAGGTTAATTAATTTGGATTATATTTGATTATATAGTTGGACTATTATAATCATTATAATATGTATAGTACCACTAATCGTTGATTAAATAGTTGGACTATTGTAATCAAGATAAAATTGAAAAGTTGGATATTTAAAATATAATCTGGCATTAAAATATTTTAAATAATTGGGAATAAAAAATAGGTTACTTTATTTGATAAAATAACTTATTATACCTTAAGCCCAAAATTAAGCAAAATAAGTAGAGCATAAAATCTTTGGAAGATTTATGTGATGATGACTTTAATGCTTAATTTAATATACTTATCATAAATCTAATTTTAGATTTAAGAAGTATTAAAATTGCAATTTATAATTCTTGGAGAATTAATTGACTATTCTAGAGGAGATAAAGTCAAAGTTTGCAATTGGGCATGTAGCACGAGGTGCACATCGTTTCGATATTCTAAAAACCCAAGGCTTGGCCTAAGGTTCTTAAATATTGAAAAGGATAATTGACATATCCCAAAGTGACTACCATTTGGATATGGCAGACACGAAGGAATTAAAGAAAGGGCAAGGCTCTGACTTTGAAAAATGTTTGTCTTAGTTATGTTCACAGCTAGTATTGAAATTAGATTTTAAATACTTAGTGTGGTACATAAAATATATGTATTGATGTTCAGAATCCGCTATGAGCTGGATACTGACTTCAAGCTGAGATTGCTCTGCGAATCTTAAACGGGACGAAAGTCGATGTTTCGACCGTAGATACCTAAGTTTAGGAACTACCCTTTGGGTATATACTTAAATTAGGAACTGTTATAATGTAACTAGTTTGACTAGAGACATTATCTCTATATCAGTGTTTAATCCGTTGCGGATAAAACCTTTATATTATAGAACACTAAGTGTTTTATTATATAAAGATGATACTGAGATAAATACATTAGATGTAATAACAGAATTTATTTTGAATATAAATAAAATCTCAAACATATAAAATGACAAATAAATAGCTCAAATTGATTTGATCAATAGAGACTTATTTGTGGCATTGTTGTCTGGGACACAATTATACAAGACTCGTATATCCACACTTTTGAAGAGTGGATACTAGGACTGATTTGACTATTCAAATAAAGTCTACGAATCTAGTTTGTTAGGTAAAGTACCTAAAACACTGTTTACTTGGTAATAGTGTAAGTGCCACTGATCTGTTAGCCCTATTCATAGTGAAGTTAGTGGGCCCATATCTAGCTAGGCTAGATATGAACATGAATATTTCGTGACCTTAACGGATGTGGCATCACGTTATGGTTATGTGTTTCTTTTGAAGAACACAGATCATAAACTTTTAGAGTTTCGACACGAAATAGACAAACAGATCGGCTATAGTATTATACCGTCACGGTAAGACCGTAATGGAAAATACTTAAGCAATAAGTTTCTTATATACTTGAAAGAGTATAGTATTCTTTCAAATGAGGACTCCTCCCGGAACACGTCAAAGTGACGGTGTGTCCGAACGGATTAACCGAATCATGTTAGACATGATAGGCTAATCATGAGTCGCTCTGAGCTACCATTTCCTTCAATGGATACAGTAAACAGTGCAAGAACTTATTTTGAATAAGGTTCCATAATAATCTGTTTGACAGACTACATACTAGGAAATGAATAGGAAAGAAACGGGGTTTCTCATTTATAGTAATCTTGGTATGCCAGGCATAACATTTGGATGATACCAAACTGAAAGACCCAAATTGGATAAGTGCCAATATAGGTTGTCCTAAGGGAAACCATAAGTATAGTACTTATAAATCTCACATGAGAACAATGTGATTGTTGCTCACCATGCGGTTTTTCCTGAGAGGAATACCGATATGCAGTGGTCAGTGGGGGGATAGTGATACTCGATGAAAATCGGAGTAATACTGTTCAAGGCACATGGTCCGTAATGGAACACAAATAGTTCATCAAAGATGAATCTGTACCATTAATCTTCGAATACACAAGAACTGTGTAGATCGGATAGAGTCAGAAAATGACCTAGGGAATGGGTTTCTGATCTAACCTCATAAAGATGTCAATCTTATGAAGGTATATCCACCGACTACATTTTGAGGAAGTGATACGAGGTATCGACTCCCTATTATGGCAAAGTGCCATGAGTCCGAAATTGATTCCATGTATAACAACTATTTTGGATACTAGTTGTTGTACCACAAGGTATTGTGCCTATTGGTACATTAAACGTCTTCAAGGAAGACATACATGGAAGGCAACGTACCAACGTACAAAGCTGGGCTTTTGACGGAAAGGTATCGTTATCAACATTGTGTTAATAACGGTTCAACCTTTTACCTGTTGCCGTGGTAAATCCATTTTGAAGATGCTTGTTGATAACTGCATATTTCATTTATGAAATGTGTCAGTTGCAGATCAAAATCGCTTTCCTGAAAAGGAAACCTTTTGGAGAATGTTTATAACATTCTGACGATTTTGTATAACCAACAAACGAGGTTTGCGGGTTATTCGATCCATGTTTGGATTAATGCAAGCATAAGGTTCTTGGAACTGACATTTTAAAATAATCATAATGGTTTATGATTTGACTCAAAACGAAATAATTCTTGTGTATATAAGGAGGTTAGTGGGAGAGCACTGATAATGAAATTCCCATAAAGCAATTGATGAAAGCTTGGCTTTCATAGATATTCTTTCATAAGAAATTCTTCGTAGTAGAATTCTGGGGAGTAACAACCTTTATTCAAGGAATAAAGATCTACAGGGATAGATTTGGAGTTGTTAACACTCTCTAGAAATTGTACATTTAAAATGTAATTGATATGGAGTCTCATACGCTTTGAGCATATGAAGTCACAATCAGGACAATCCAAGTGATAGTCATTGGATTGAAGTTAAGGACATCTATTAGTATCTTAGAGAACTAAAGATGCTATCTTAAATTATGGAGTAGGAGAACTTGAAGTGACTAGGATCACTGCTGCAAGTTTCCAAACCGGTAAATACTGCGGTACTATAAAGTTTGAATAACAGGACAGTAAGCTGGAAATATTCCGAGCAAGATAACTGTTACCGAATAAACAACAAATGCGGATTATTGCTGCAGCTGGGGCAGCAATAGAAGCCATTTGGATCGATAATAAATCTAATTAAATTAGATATAGTTCTTTTAGCAGCTGAGCTAGGCGTCAGCACAGGCTAAGAAATTAAAGGTCTCATCGACGATCCAGATATATACTTCTATATCATCTGATTCGTTCAGATCATACATCGTGGCGATGTGATGATCGTATAAATCGCGTCAGAAGATAATTACGCAAATCCGCTGACGAAAACCTTTCCTCAGCAATTTGAGCGAACCGTACATAGTTCGGGTGTTAGACACTCGAGTGACTGGCTATGTGCCAAGTGGGAGATTGTTGGACAAAATGACCCATAGCGTCACTATTTTTACAGATCACGGTGTTGTTGTACAAATTAACTATGTGACAAGGAAATTGCACTCTCATCATTTGTGATTAGATCACCATAGATGTTTAAATGAAGAGAGGTCCATATGATTAGTTCCTGGATTGAGATGATATGAGACAGTATCAGTCCACGAAGGATTAATCATTAAATATCCCTAGCCGGAGTATTATCGAGACAGGACATCGATAATGCGGAATAGGCTAGTATTGCACTTGTGCGTGTTGTGAGGGCACGACGGCATAGTTCTCATATATTTAAGTATTGGATACTTATGCAAGTGCGATAGGAGGTTGTGTTTCACCGATGGTACGGGAAACAGCTTCGCTCTGGATAGACCCATCGGAATCCCGACATGTGCTTCGGACGAGGCAGACACTTATCCAGCCCCAGCCCTAGCACGTGACTATCTGATACTGGGCCGATATATACAATACTACTGTATACTACGCTTGATACAGATCTATATATTCCTGTAAGAATATTTCTGGAGAATTGGGTAGGCATGGCGCTTTGCTAGAAGCCAACCTTGTCTTGTAAATCGGTATAAACGTAGTACGAGGTACTTACGTGTTCGGATAATCCGACGACCGTATTTACTGCCAACATATCCGGAGATCTCATGGGTCGCTTCCTGAAGATTCACCGATGATGTATAACTCGCACTTAATTAATCTAGGATTAATTAGAAGAGAGAGAAAATTAATCTGGGATTAATTGCGGAGATATTTTATCTGGGAAAAAATATTAATTAATGAGAGAGAACGATTAATTTGGAATTAATCGAAAATAATATATTTGATATATTATTAGAAATTGGATTTTGACGCGGAATTGAAATTAGATTTTAATTCGGGCGAACGAATTAATTTAGAATTAATTCGTTAGCGACGTGAATAGTGATTTCGCTAGGCGTAATCATTTAATTACGACGCGACGGAAAATTCGTTAATTTGGAATTAGCGAACCCGAGCCCGGGATTATTTGCGAGCGCATTCGCATTTCGAATTCGAGTGCGGCACGCAAGTCAAATCGTGCGTCAAATCGCTAGTCACATCAAGCGTCAAATCAAATGTCACTTTGAGTGATGTGACATGTTGTCACTTGATTTGAGTGATTGATGTGGTTGTTGAAAAGGCATTAATGGGCTTTTGCTTTTTGACTTTTTGTAAATGAAAAATGCTTTTATTATTTGTTTTTTGTTTTTGGAAAATGAAAAAAATATATAAATCATTTTTTCTTTATTTTCTCTCTCTCTCAATCGGTTTCTATGAAACCCTTTTCCCTCATCTTTCTCTCTTCTCCCTCTCACGGCTTCAAGCTGATTTCTTCACAAATTTTCTGGTTGGAACCGAATTTGAGTGAAGCAAGGAAGATGAAGAAGTGCTAGCACACACACATGGGTTATATTATGGTGATAGGGAAACGAATTTGTGAGCTTGGAATCTCAAAGCTTGGAGCTTCAATGGTGTCTCCCATGGCCGAACCTTGGAGAAGATGAACCAGTCACCACCGTGCAACCCCTACCACGCGCAGCTCACTACCGAGCAATGGAGAGCAGTTCGTGGTTCATCTACGCCGCATGCAACCGATCCATGTGAGTCTTTTCCGCACCTCATTTGGTTGTATTCAACTCGTTTTTATGCATGATTTATGATCTTGGGACTTGATTGAAACTCAACAGGAGTTGTATCCGAGTACAGATCGTATTACTGTCCATTCGGAATCGGCTATGAAATTTATGTCCAGGTTTCCATCCTATATACCACGGAGGCGACACATTTTTAATTTTATTCAAGGGCCACAATATACATCATTTTACAATATATGCATAATTATCTACTCAAGGGCTACAACATGCATTTTAATATAGTAATCATGGAACAAACTCAATAAATAATAAAGATAAAAATGAAAAAAAGTGTGAAAAATACCCTCAGGTCTAACCTTTTTTGTCGACTTTCAGACTTACGTTGCACGGAGATCGGAAGGGTTAAAGCTCCTCAACTTCTCCGGTTCACTGGTTTAGCGTCTTAGCTCACTGTTTTGCTGTTTTGCTTGCTGTTTGATCTCCGTTTTGCTACTGTTTGACCTCCGTTTTGCTGCTGTTTTCTCTGTATTCTTTGCTTACTGTTTCAGGTCTTTAAAGCTACTGTTTTTACGTTTTTAGGGGTCTAAGGGCTGTATTTTTCGGTTGTTTAAGGAGGGCTACGGGTGCAGTTTTTTAGGTTACTATTTTAAGGATTTTAGGAACTGTTTTAAGGTGTTATTTGGTGATATGGCTGCAGATTTGGGGCTGCTGTTTTTGGTGTTTTAGTGGACTATTTTGAAGGTTTATTTTCGGTGAAGTGAGAGTGGAGATGAAGAGAAATGTTTGCTATTTTTCTTGTGATTTGCGTGTAATGTCAAAGATTTCTTGCTGTGATTTGAGTGTGAGTTGTGTCTTGTGAAGGGAGTGCATCTCTTGGTTATTGGTTGTTTATATAGAGAAGGGCAAGGGCTTCTCCTTGTCTCACAAGGAAGGGATTTTTGCATTAAAGAGAGGATTTGATTTGGTGTTGGATAAGGAAATCAATGGATTGAGGGGGGGGACAAATTTTGGTGAATTATGAAGGTTGACTATTTGATTGGCTTGGTTAGGAATACAATTTGTTAGATTAGGAAGTCAACATTTTTAATTGGTTATGATTGATTTTAATTAGGCATAATATTTCTTTAATTTAGTATATGATATTTTAAGTTGGAAGTTACAATATTTTAATTTGGTATAATTATATTTTATGTCTTATTTAATTTGGTATATCAATTAATTAATATTATATTTAGTTACTGTTTAATTTAATTAATATTTGATTTAATTGGATGTAATTTAGGGTGATATGGGCGTGTGGGCCTCTCTTGGTGGGCTAGATGTTGTGTTGGTTTGGTGAGTGGGCTTAGATGGTGGCAAGGGTTGTGGGCCAAGGTTAAAAGGTTTGCGGGTTTTTGGGCCAAATGTGCTCTAAACGGAGGTCCAACAAGTGAGCTTGACGCTAAACAAGTGAATAAGGATCTAACGAAATACCGGTTCCCTTCCGATGACCGTTTCCCGCAATATCCTTAAAAAAAAGGTAGTGCCTCCAACTAAGACTCATCATCGGGTTTCACATGCAAAAATACAATGCCTACAACTACATAATTAATAAGATGAAATGACCCTTAGACAAACTTTCGTATAAGTACAATATGATTTCAAAATCATTTACAAAGTATTCAATACTTAATGATTTTGTTGTTTTCTTATTGAAGAAAATTATCCGATAACTTATAGTGGGAGCGATATTTGATATCGATTCCGGAACTTAGCATTGAACCATAGATCTAAGATTGTTCATGGCTAACGACGATCAAGTTTTGAACTTGATTAAGCTTTCGTTATGAATAGTCATAAAATGTGCAAATTGTTAGCGTATCAAAAACATGGTGAGCTCGATAAAGGTTAACCTTTATAGTATGATAATGAGAAAGGTTATCCTCAGTAGTCTATTGTAGATTCTGAGAATATTTTGGTTTCTAATTAGGTCCCAAGAATGAAATCAAGCAAGAAACATATGTGAATACACAATAAAGTATGGCGGAATCATACTCACATTGAACGGATCTTGCGACGTAATGAACACAAGCCTTCAAGCCCCTTGAACTCTCGGCAGTGGGCTCCTTGTTCTGCAGTGGACTGCTCGGCAGTGGGTGGTGTTGCTCCTCCAAGAATCGGCCATGGATGTCCTTCATTGAAGCTCCAAGCTTTGTGATTCCAAGCTCATGAAATCGGTTCCTTATCACCTTAGAAAGACTCATTGTGTGCTAGCACTTTGATTTTGCAACAAAATCATCTCTTGCTTCTCTTCTTGTATACGGCAGAACCAGATTTTGGAGAGGAAGAAGAAGATGGCTCAAAGCCGAATGAGAGAGAAGAGGGAAGAAATGGGTTTCCTATAAACCGTGAGTAGTGGAGAGAGAGAAGGAAAAAATGTTTTTTATATATTTGATTTTCCAAAAATCAAATACCAAGAACCCTTTAAAAATCCAAAAGCCAAAAAGGCAAAAGGCAATCAATGCTTTTCCAACTACCACATCACTATTCACATCAATCAATCAATCAAGTGACAAGTTGTCACATCACTCAAAATGACAAATGATTTGACGCTTGATGCAACTAGCGATTTGACGCTTGATGTGACTTCCGTGCCGCACTCGAATTCTAAATGCAAATGCGCTCGCAAACACTCTCGGGCTCGGGTTCGCTAATTCCAAATTAACGAATTTTCCGTTGCGACGTAAGTAAATGATTATGCCTAGCGAAATCACTATTCACATTGCTAATGAATTAATTCTAAATTAACTCGTTCGCCAGAATTAAAATCTAATTTCAATTCAGCGTCGAAATCCGATTTCGTATAATATCAAATATATTATTTTATCGATTAATCCAAATTAATCATTCTCTTTCTTTAATTAATATTTTATCCCAGATAAAATATCTCCGTAATTAATCCCAGATTAATTCTCTCTCATCTTATTAATCCCAGATTAATAAAGTGCGAGTCATACGTCATCGGTGAATCTTCGGGAAGCGACCCATGAGATACCCGGATTGTTGGCAGTAGTAAATACGCGTCGGACTATCCGAACACGTAAGTACCTAGTACTACATTTATACCGATTTACAAGACAAGGTTGGCTTCTAGCACAAACGCCATGCCTACCCAATTCTCCAGAAATATCCTTATAGGAATATGTGATCTTGTTGGTTTTCTATAAGGTCCCAAGGTCAAACAAGACATGAAATTATGTGTGAACACATCAACGGAGGTAGCGGAATACTCACATTGATCGGTAGAGTTGATTTGGAGACGATTCAAGCCCAAAAACGCACTGCCATGTAAGCCTACTGCATGCAGTCCACTGCCTACAAAAACAGAAAATTAAGTGAAGAAACGGAGCTCCAATCATCGTCGGATGGATCCCGTCTCATGGGGTTCCTCCCTACCACCTTCGCAAGACTTGTAAGTGTGCTAGCACTTGATTTCTCACCATGAGAATCACTCTTGCTTCCCTTAAACTCACGCCCAAACTGGTTCAAAACCAGTGGAAGAAATGGCCACCATTGCCGTGAGAGGAAGAGAGAAATTGAGAGAGAAGAAGTTTGTGTGTTGTGTAATGGTTTGTTAATTAAAATGATTTACCAAAAATCAATTTATATTTATGCCATAATTCATTAATTTAATAATAAACTTATGACACAAATTCATGCAAAGGCTTAGAGTGTCAAACACTTCATTTCCATGCAATACCATTGAGTGCATTGTACACAATCTCCATGCAAAGCATTAGAGTGTCAAATAAGCATAATATGACATGTGTCAAAGTTAATGCATATCTTGACATGTGTCAAGTGGGCCCCACACGTTTCCCAATGAAAGTGGGCCCACGTGCACTCACGCGTTCGGGTTCGATATTTCCGAAATACCGAGCTTACGTCGCGACGTTAATTCAATCGAATAATTTGACGTCGCTAACGAATTAATTCCAAACTAACTCGTTTGCCCGAATTAAAATCTAATTTTAACTACGCGTCGAAATCTAATTTCGTTTAATATATCGAATATATTAATTCATCGATTAATTCCGAATTAATCGTTCTCTCTCTTTAGACGATATTTTATCCCGGATAAAATATCTCCGTTATTAATCCTAGATTAATTTTCTCTCTCTTCTGATATAATCCCAGATTATTCAAGAGTGCAAGTTGTGCGTCATCGGTGGATTATCGGGAAGCGACCCATGAGATCCCCGGATAATCTGGCAGTAAATACGGTCGTCGGAGTATCCGAATCACGTACGTACCAAGTACTACGTTCTACCGATTTACGAGACAAGGTCGACTCCTAGCAAAGCACCAAGTCTTCCCAGGTTCTCCAGACATATTCATCAAAGAATATCTAGATCTGTATCAAGCGTAGTATACAATTGTATTGTATTGTGCATATCGGCCCAGTATCGGATGGTCACGTGCTAGGGCTGGGGCTGGATAAGTGTCTGCCCCGTCCGAAACACATATCGGATGTCTGGTAACTAGTCTCTATAATCGGATATTCATGACCTGGTCATAATATCCCGATTGGATGCGCATCACTAAAAGAGCACTAATACCGTATCCTGCGTGACATCATCTCCATTATGACTGGAGTGATACTTCCGTCTCGACATCACATCCAATACACTACGACTCTCTGATAAACCCAGAAGTGGTGAACACAGAACCAGTTAAGATCCCCCAACCACCAAAACCAAAGTTTACCGATTGTCGTAAGTATTAGCGATGTAAGTCTCAGGTTAAGACTATACACACCTACCTTGATTTCGGCCTCCCATAGACACCTAGTCATAATACCAATGGGATTCCGAAGGGTCTATCCAGAGCGAAGCTGTTTCCCGTACCATCGGTGAAACACGACCTCCTATCGCACTTGCACAAGTATCCAATACTTATATATATGAGAACTATGCCGTTGTGCCCTCACAACGCGCACAAGTGCAATACTAGCCTATTCCGCATTATCGATGTCCAGTCTCGATAATACTACGGCTAGGGATATTTAATGATTAATCCTTCGTGGACTGATACTGTCTCATATCATCTCAATCCAGGAACTAATCATAGGGACCTCTCTTCATTTATATATCTATGGTGATCTAATCACAAATGACGAGAGTGCAATTTCCTTGTTACATAGTTAATTTGCTACAACAACACAATGATCTGTGCAAATAGTGACGCTATGGGTCATTTTGTCCAACAATCTCCCACTTGGCACATTGCGAGTCACTCAAGTGTCCTACACCTGAACTATGTACGTTCGCTCAAATTGCTGAGGAAAGGTTTTCGTCAGCGGATTTGTTGTTTATCGTTGACGCGATTTATACGATCATCACATCGCCACGATGTATGATCCGAACGAATCAGATGATATAGAAGTATATATCTGGATCGTCGATGAGACCTTTAATTCCTTAGCCTGTGCTGACGCCTAGCTCAGCTGCTAACAGAACTATATCTAATCTAATTAGATTTACTATCGACCCAAAAGACTTCTATTGCTGCCTCAGCTGCAGCAATAATCCGCATTTGTTGTTTATTCGGCAACAGTTATCTTGCTTGGAAGATTTCCAGCTCACTGTCCCGGTGTTCAAACTTTATAGTACCACAGTATTTAACTGTTTGGAAACTTGCAGCAGTGATCCCAGTCACTTCAAGTTCTCCTTCTCCATAGTAAAAGATATCATCTTTAGTTCTCAGAGATACTAACAGATGTTCTTAACTTCAATCCAGTGACTGTCACTTGGATTGACCTGATTGTGACTCCATATGCTAGAAGCGTATGAGACACCAATACAAGTACATTTTAAATGTACAATTCCCAGAGAGTGTTAACAACTCCAAATCTATCCCAGTAGATCTTTATTCCTCTAATAAAGGTTTATCTCTCAGAATTCCACGGAGAATTTCTATTGAAAGCCAAGCTTTCAACAATAGCTTTATGGGAATTTCACAGTCAGTGCGCTCTCCCACTAACCTCCTTATATACACAAGAATTATTTCGTTTTGAGTCAAATCATAAACCATTATGATTATTTCAAAACGACAGTTCCAAGAACCTTATGCTTGCATCAATCCAAACATGGATCGAATAACCGCGCAAACCTTGTTTGTCGGTTATACAAAATCGTCAGGATGTTGTAAACATCCTCCAAAAGGTTTCCTTTTCAGGAAAGCGATTTTGATTTGTAACTGACATATTTCATAAATGAAATATACAGTTATCAACAAGCATCTTCAAAATGGATTTACCATGGCAACAGGTAAAAGGTTGAACCGTTATTAACATAATGTTGATAACGATACCTTTCCGTCAAAACCTTAGGTTTGCACGTTGGTATGTTGCCTTCCATGTATGTCTTCCTTGAAGACGTTTTAATGTACCATAGGCACAACGCCTTGTGGTACAACAACTAGTATCCAAACATAGTGTTATACATGGAATCCATTTCGGACTCATGGCACTTTGCCATAACAGGGAGTCGATACCTCGTATCACTTCCTTATAACGTAGTCGGATGGTACCACCCATAAGATTGACATCTTTATGAGGTTAGATCAGAAACCCATACCCAGGTTGTTTTCTGACTCTATCCGATCTACTAGTTTCTTGTGTATTTGAAGATTAATGGTATAGTTTCATCATAGATGAACTATTTGTGTTCCATTAAGGACTTCGTGCCTTGAACAGTATTACTCCGATTTCATCGAGTATCACTATCCTCCCACTGACCACTGCATATCGGTATTCCTCTCAGGAAAAACCGCATGGTGAGCAACAATTACATTGTTCTCATGTGAGATATATAAGTACTATACTTAAGGTTTCCCTTAGGATAACTTATATTGGCACTTATCCAATTTGGGTCTTTTAGTTTGGTATCATCCAAACGTTATGCCTGGCATACCCAAATTATCAGGAATGAGAAACCACGTTTCTTTCCTGTTCATATCCTATATGATATCTGTCAAACAGATTTATATGGAACCTTATTCCAAATAAGTTTTGCACTGTTAATACATATCTGTTGAAGGAAATAGTAGCTCAGAGCGACTCGTGATAAACTTATTATGTCCAACAAAATTCGGTTTTTTAGTTCAGACACACGTCTAACTGACGTGTCTCGAGAGGAGTCCTCATCTGAAAGAATACCATACTCTTTCATGTACGTATGAAACTTACTGCTTAAGTATTTCCATTACGGTATTACCGTGGCGGAATAATAATACTATAGCCGATCTGTTTGTTACTTCGTGTCGAAACTCTAAAGTTTCCGATCTGTGTTCTTCAAAAGAAACACATAACCACAACGTGATGTCACATCCGTTAAGGTCACGAAATATTCATGTTAACATCTAGCCTAGCTAGATGGGCCCACTTACTTCACCATGAATAGGGCTAACAGATCGGTGGCTTTTTACTATTACCAAGTAAATAGTATTTAGGTATTTAACCTATAAACTAGATTCGTAGACCTTATTTGAATAGTCAAATCAGTCCTAGTACCCACTCTTAAAAGTGAGGATATACGAGTCTTGTTTAATAAACTAGATTCGTAGACCTTATTTGAATAGTCAAATCAGTCCTAGTACCCACTCTTCAAAAGTGGGATATACGAGTCTTGTTTAATTGTGTCCCAGACAACAATGCCACAAATAAGTCTCATTGATCAAATCAATTTGAGCTATAATTTGTCATTTTATATGTTTGAGATTTTATTTATATTCAAAATATAAATTCTGTTATTTACATCCAATGTATTCATCTCAGTATCATCTTTATATATTGAAACACTTTAGTGTTCTAGAATATAAAGGTTTTATCCGCAATGGATTAAACACTGATATAGAGATAATGTCTCTAGTAAAACTAGTTACATAATAACATTTCCTAATTTAGGTACCTGCCCAAAGGGTAGTTCCCAAACTTAGGTATCTACGGTCGAAACAGCGACTTTCGTCCCGTTTCCAATTCGCAGAGAAATCTCGGCTTGAAGCCAGTATCCAGCTCACAGCGGATTCTGAATGTCAATACATATATGTATTATGTACCACACTAAGTATTTAAAATTCAATTTCAATACTAGTAGTGAACATAACTTTGACAAATATTTTAAAGTTAGAGCCTCGCCCTTTCTTTAATTCCTTCGTGTCTTCCATATCCAAATGGTAGTCACTTTGGGATATGTCAATTATCTTTTTCAATATTTCACAAACCACTGGGTTTTTAGAATATCGAAATGATGTGCACCTTGTGCTACATGCCCAATTGCAAACTTTGACTTTTCTCCACTAGAATAGTCAATTAATTCTCAAGAATTATTAATTGCAACTTTAATACTTTTAAATCTAAGATAGATTTATTATAAGTATATTAATTAAGCACTAAAGTCATCATCACATAAATCTTCCAAAGACTTTATGCTCTACTATTTGCTTAATTATGGGCTTAGTCATAAAAGTTATTTTATCAAAAAATTAACCTATTATTAATTCCCAATTGAAAATTAAATCATTTAAAAATTTAATCCAAGGATTATATATTTTAAATATTCAACTTTTCAATTCCTTCTTGATTTGAATAGTCCAACTATTTAATCAATTTATTAAGGTACTATTTATTATAATGATTACAATAATCCAATTATTAATCAACTATAATTTTAATATTGATTACTATAATCCCATTATAAAATCAACTATCATTTAATTCAATTATATTGATTACTATAATCCAATTACAAAATCAACTATATATTGAATGAGTTTGTATATAGTCCAACTATATATTTTTAAAAAAACAAATAAAATATTAGTCTGACTAATACTTTTGATTAATACGACGAGTAAAATATAAATGAGCGTGTTTAGCGAGTATGAACGAATGTTGCAAATTCAATACTTGCCTCCCACTATTTTTCGTCGAGCCTCTAACCCTCTGTCGAGTACTCGGGAAACCGTGTTTCCTAGTGGGCTAGGATCCCGTTAAATATATCACACAATCTTGACTTTGGCCAACAAATTGTATGATATTTAACTAGGTAGATCTCGAAGATCAATTGGATCCATCCAACTCCTAGATCCAGTAGGTGGACATCCAAGTCCTAAACATATATCTTATATATGCCTATATATCCAATATATATATCCTACCTTTTTCCTCTGAATCAACTAGGCCTTGGCTTTGGCACAACAAAACCTAATGATCCAGTCAAGCGCGGACCCATTGACATGGAAGCTTCGTAATCAATGTCGTTGGACAAGAAGTGGTCTTGACTTTGGCAAACAAACCACAACTTGGACAAGACACCAATATGGAACAAAGCCTCGTGATTAAAACACATCTTCGAAGGACAAGGGCTTGACTTTGGCCAACAACCCTGCCAATCTAGGATCTTGAGTAAGAATCACTCAATGGAAGGAAAAAACGATAATGATATTTGATGAGGGCTTTTTCGCGTGCAAATTGGCTACCAATTTAATTATCTTTGTTAAGGTCTCATCATCATACACCCTTAAACATGCATTCTAAATACATAATAAAGCGAGTATGAAATAAAATAATAATGATATGCGGATGGATACTTAACACATTGATCCTAGATCAAATCTCTCCCTTTCTCACTCAAGCTAGCACTTGTACTACTTTACCGTTACACTACACTTCTAAAGAAACCTCATATACATAGAGGGGAATAGGTGAGAAGAGAATACAAAGAGAAAGAAGGTGATAAGGCTGGACACGCAGGTCCAATTTAATAAATCAAATTTATTACAACAATTTCTAAAATTGCCCACCCGACTAATATCCATCCGATATACATTATTCATTCAAAAAACAACACGTATTCACACATACAGCATGCTATCAATCAATCTAATCAAATTAATTAATCTGATAATTAAGTGATCATCCAATGTTCAAACAACGATTTGATTTTGTTCGAGTCAAACTCGTTTTTGCGAATAAGTACTCAAAGTACGAATTCATGAATTAAATTAAACTACATAATTAAATCCAATTTAACATGTATTTAATACTAATTCACTATTCAATTCCAAATTGAATATTGCACTTTATATTAATAAACCTTTTACGATTTAAATTCCAAATTCAATCGTGTCGGGACTCAAAGTCCGATTAACGTCCAACGTCAATTTAATTAAGTCTAATGGGCTTCAATTAATTTCTTTAGGCATGGGCTTCGGCAACCAAAGCCCAATAGTGGAATCACCCAAAATGCCTTAGAAATCAATTTCGGCCCATTAGGCCCAATTAAACATTAAAGGTTCATTAGTCGCAATTGGGCTTATGGTTAAGGTTTTGGGCCCAATTGGATCCAATCCACTTGGCCTAAACCAAACTTGATAAATCAAGCCCAATAGCCCCAAATACAACAATTCAAGCCAATTCCAAATTTAAGCCTAATTAATTAAATTCCACTAATCCAATTTACGCATTTAATTACCAAAAGTGCATTACGATGATTAATCGACTAAATCAATATTTTAAAAGCACCAAATTAGTCCAATTAATCATGCTTAATTCATTATCACATGTCAAACACACATAATGAAAAATCAAACCCATAAACATGCTTGCTAAGTCTCGGCCAAGGAAGGTTATTTTGTCCGATTTGAATTCAATCCGATTAATTACACAATCGACAACGTATTAACTTCCCGAATGATTTCATACACATCCAATGTTCATAAAATCAAAATATACCAAGACATTTAGGGCATATACCATTCGGCCAACACATGGAATTTAGGGTTTATGTTCAATTCAAAGTACAATCCAATTGACATTAAATTAACATCATCCTACATGATTTTAACTCATCCAATGAATTAAATCAACAAAATTCCAATGATTCAAAATCAATTAACATTCGGCCAACATGAAATATTTTGGGGAAAATAATTCCAAATCATTTTTCATCAAATTAGTCCAACCAAAATGAATTTAAACATGTTATAAGCATACTCAAACATTCAATTCATTCAAATCATGCTCAACAAAACATTTACCCAAATTTTTAAGCCCTACAAATTTCATGCTTGCAACTTTAGCTCATGATGCCATTGTTGGTTTCTATAAGTCCCAAGATCAAACAAGACATGAAATTATGTGTGAACACATCAACGGAGGTAGCGGAATACTCACATTGATCGGTAGAGTTGATTGGAGACGATTCAAGCCCAAAAAACGCACTGCTTTGTAAGCCTACTGCATGCAGTCCACTGCCTACAAAAACAGAAAATTAAGTGGAAGAAACGGAGCTCCAATCTTCGTCGGATGGATCCCGTCTCATGGGGGAACCTCCCTACCACCTTCGCAAGACTTGTAAGTGTGCTAGCACTTGATTTCTCACCATGAGAATCACTCTTGCTTCCCTTAAACTCACGCCCAAACTGGTTCAAAACCAGTGAAGAAATGGCCACCATTGCCGTGAGAGGAAGAGAGAATTTGAGAGAGAAGAAAAGTTTTGTGTTGTGTAATGGTTTGTTAATTAAAATGATTTACCAAAAATCAATTTATATTTATGCCATAATTCATTAATTAATAATAAAACTTATGACACAAATTCATGCAAAGGCTTAGAGTGTCAAAACACTTCATTTCCATGCAATACCATTGAGTGCATTGTACACAATCTCCATGCAAAGCATTAGAGTGTCAAATAAGCATAATATGACATGTGTCAAAGTTAATGCATATCTTGACATGTGTCATGTGGGCCCCACACGTTTCCCAATGAAAGTGGGCCCACGTGCACTCACGCGTTCGGGTTCGATATTTCCGAAAATACCGAGCTTACGTCGCGACGTTAATTCAATCGAATAATTTGACGTCGCTAACGAATTAATTCCAAACTAACTCGTTTGCCCGAATTAAAATCTAATTTTAATACGCGTCGAAATCTAATTTTCGTTTAATATATCGAATATATTAATTCATCGATTAATTCCGAATTAATCGTTCTCTCTCTTTAGACGATTTTATCCCGGATAAAATATCTCCGTTATTAATCCTAGATTAATTTCTCTCTCTTCTGTTATAATCCCAGATTATTCAAGAGTGCAAGTTGTGCGTCATCGGTGGATTATCGGGAAGCGACCCATGAGATCCCGGATAATCTGGCAGTAAATACGGTCGTCGGAGTATCCGAATCACGTACGTACCAAGTACTACGTTCTACCGATTTACGAGACAAGGTCGACTCCTAGTAAAGCACCAAGTCTTCCCAGGTTCTCCAGACATATTCATCAAAGAATATCTAGATCTGTATCAAGCGTAGTATACAATGTATTGTGCATATCGGCCCAGTATCGGATGGTCACGTGCTAGGGCTGGGGCTGGATAAGTGTCTGCCCCGTCCGAAACACATATCGGATGTCTGGTAACTAGTCTCTATAATCGGATATTCATGACCCTGGTCATAATATCCCGATTGGATGCGCATCACTAAAAGAGCACTAATACCGTATCCTGCGTGACATCATCTCCATTATGACTGGAGTGATACTTCCGTCTCGACATCACATCCAATACACTACGACTCTCTGATAAACCCAGAAGTGTGTGAATGAACACAGAACAGTTAAGATCCCCCAACCACCAAAACCAAAGTTTACCGATTGTCGTAAGTATTAGCGATGTTAAGTCTCAGGTTAAGACTATACACACCTACCTTGATTTCGGCCTCCCATAGACACCTAGTCATAATACCAATGGGATTCCGAAGAGGTCTATCCAGAGCGAAGCTGTTTCCCGTACCATCGGTGAAGTGTGAAACACGACCTCCTATCGCACTTGCACAAGTATCCAATACTTATATATATGAGAAACTATGCCGTTGTGCCCTCACAACGCGCAACAAGTGAATACTAGCCTATTCCGCATTATCGATGTTCCAGTCTCGATATACTACGGCTAGGGATATTTAATGATTAATCCTTCGTGGATATACTGTCTCATATCTCTCAATCCAGGAAAATAATCATAGGGACTCTCTCATTCATTTATAATCTATGGTGATTAATCACAAATGACGAGAGTGCAATTTCCTTGTACATAGTTAATTGCTACAACAAAACAATGATCTGTTGCAATAGTGACGCTATGGGTCATTTTGTCCAACAGGATCTATATCAGGCGTAGTATACGTAGTATTGCGTATGCGATCAGTATGGGATTTTCTTTTGCATTGAATCACATGCTAGGCTTGGGGGTGGAAGTGGATTATGTCTGCATCGTACGAAGCAAATATCGGATTGTCTGGTAACTAGTCTTTATAATCGAATATACATGACCTAGCTAATATCCCAATTAGCTCGAGCATTTAAGAGAAAACAAGTTTCGTATCCTAAGCGATCATTCATTCTCCACTATGAATGGAGGATAACTTCCATTCTCGACACTAACACCCAACACACTACGATCTCAATATACCCAGAATAGGCGTACACAGAACCTGTTGTTAAAGCCCTGGACGACCGCAACCAAAGTATATTGATTTGTCGTAAGTATTAGCGGTGCAAGTCTCAGGTTAAGACCAAATTACACCTACCTGATTTCAGACTTCCATTAGACACATAGTCATACTACCAATGGAATTCCGAGGGGGTCTTATCCAGAGCGAAGCTGTTTTCCCGTACCATCGATAAAACAATCCTCCTATTACTCTTGCATGAGTATCCTATACCCAAAATATATAAGAAATATGTCGTTGTGCCCTCAGAACGCGGACAAGTGATACTAGTCTTTTACGCATTTATTGATGTCCAATCTATAATACTCTGACTAGGGATATTTAATAATTTATCCTTCGTGGAATGATACGTCTCAAATCATTCTCATCCAGGAACAAATCACAGGGACCTCCTATCATTTATATATCTTGGTGATCTAATAACAAAATGATAAGAGTTCAATCTCCTTTGTCACATAGTTAATTGTAACACAACACATGATCTGTAAATAGTGACGCTATGGGTCATAATTGTCCAACAATCTCCCACTTGGCTATAGCCAGTCACTCGAGTGTCTGACACCTCGAACTATGTACGGTTGGCTCAAACTGCTGAGAAAAGGCTTTCATTCAGCGGATTTGGATGAATATCATCTATGTGATTATTTGATCATCACATCGCCACGATGTATGATCCGAACGAATCAAATGAATATCAAAGTATTTATCTGGATCGTTGATGAGACCAATAATTCTTTGGCAGTGCTGACGCCTAGCTCAGCTGATAACAGAACAATATCTAATCTAATTAGATTTATTATCGACCCAAATGGCTTCTATTGCTGCCTCAGCTACGGAAAACCCGCTTTGTTGTTTATTCGGTAATAGTATCTTGCTTGGAATATTTCCAGCTCACTGTACTGTTATTCAAATTTTTAGTACCATTGTCACTACTTATAGTAGTTATCATGAAGCCAAGCTTTCACCGATATATTTGGGAATATCATTTCCAAGAAATGAAAATCTTCATTACTCAGGACATCACTGTCAGTGCGCTCCCACTAACCTCCTTATATACACACGAATTATTTTCGTTTTGAATTAAATAATACATCATTATGATACATCAAAACGATAATTCCAAGAACTTAATGCTTGCTTCATCCATCTATGGATCGAATAACCTGCAAACCTAGTTTGTTTGTTATGGTTCGACAAAACCGTCAAGATGTTGTAAACATCCTCCGAAAGGTTTTCGTTAAGGGAAACAGTTTTGGCATTCAGCTGCCACATTTCATGAATGAAACATGCAGCATTAGCAAGCATTGTCGAAATGGAATTACCGTGGCAATAGGTAAAAGGTTTCGTCATAATCAACACAATGTTGATAACTCTACCTTTTCGCTATAAGCCTAGCTTAGTACGATGGTATGTTGCCATCAATGTATGTCTTCCTTGAAGACTTATTTAGTACCAATAGGCACAATGCCTTGCGGTACGTCAAATAGTATCCAAACATAGTTGATATACATGGAATCCATATCGGACATTATGTCACTTTGCTATAATAGGGAGTCGATACCTTGCATCACTTCCTTATACGTAGTCAGTTCGTGTTCCTCAAAAGATTGACATATTTACGAGGTTATATCAGAAACCCATACCTCAGGTTCTTTTCTGACTCTCACCGACCTACGCAGTTCTTGTATATTCGAAGATTATTGGTGTAGTTTCATCATTGATGAACTATTTGTGTTCCAATAAGGATTCGACGCCTGGAATAGTATTACTCCTATTTTCATCGAGTTTTACTATCCTCCCACTTACCACACATATAGGTATTCCTCTTAGGAAAACCGCATGGCGAGCAATAATTACATTGTTCTCTCGTGAGTTGTATAAGTAATATACTTTGGTATCCCTAGGATAACCTAAAATTGGCACTTATCCGATTTGGGTTTTAGTTTGGTATCAACCAAACATATGCCTAGCATACCCAAATATTCAGGAATGAGAAAAACCCAGTTTCTTTCCTATTCATATCTAATATGAAATCTGTCAAACAGATTTTTAAGGAACCTTATTCAAAATAAGTTCTGCACTGTTTTGCGTATCCGTTGAAGGAAATGGTAGCTCGGAGCGACTCATGATTAACCTTATCATGTCCAACAAAATTCGATCTCTCATTTCGGACACACCGTCAAACTGACGTGTTCCAGGAGGAGTCCTCATTGAAAGAATACTATACTCTTTCAAGTATATGGTCAAACCGTGATGGTTTAATACTTTAGCCGATCTGTTTGTCTATTTCGCGTCGAAACTTTAAAAGTTTTCGATTTGTGTTTCAAAAGAAACACGTAATCATAACGCGATGCCATATCCGTAAAGGTCACGAAACATTCATATGCATCTCTAGCCTAGCTAGACATGGGCCCACTTACGTCACTATGACCGAGGGCTAATAGATCGGTGCATTTGCACTTTTACCAAGTAAATAGTATTTTAGGCACTTTGCCCAATAAACTAGATTCGTAGATTTATTTGATTGGAATCAAATCAGTCCTAGTACCCACTCTTCAAAAGTGTGGATATACGAGTCTTGTTTAACTGTGTCCCTGACAACAATGCCACATACAAGTTTCAATCTGATCAAATCAGTTTTGAGCTTTTTGTTTGTCATGTTATACGTGTGAGATTTATTTTTATTCTAAATATAAATTCTGTTGTTCACATCTAATGTGTTTATCTCAATATCATCTTTATATAATAAAATACTTTAATGTTCTAGAATATAAAGGTATATCCGCAATGGATTATACACTGATATAGAGATAATGTTTCTAGTCAAACTAGTTACATTATAACAATTTCCTAATTTACATACATACCCAAAGGGTAGTTCCTAAACTTAGGTATCTACGGTTAAAACAGCGACTTTCGTCCCATTTTCAATTCGCAGATTAATCTCAAAAGAAGTCAGTATCCTGCTCATAGCAAATTCTGAACATCAGTACATATTTTACGTATCACACTAAGTATCTAAAATCTAATTTTAATACTAGTAGTGAACATATTTATGACAAACATATTTGAAGTCAGAGCCTTGCTCGTCTTCAATTCCTTCTTGGGATATGTCCTTTTATCTTCCTAGAAGATTATAATGATTTTGCCTTTGCCCTTTTCCACACTCCAGAAGCCTTTGGCCAAGCCTTGGCATTCTGGAATATTGAAGTAAGGTGCGCCTTGCGCTACTTGCCTTATTGTAAACTTTGACTTTGTCTCATTGAGAATGGTTATTAACTCTCCAAGTGTTTATTATTGCAATATTTACTTCTAAAATCTAAGTATAGATTTATGAAGATCCTTCAATTTCAATATCATACTTTAACAATCTAATCCTTAGTTCTGATAAAGAAATTAAGGAGTCTATATGACAAGTATAATGGATTAAGCACTAAAGTTATCATTACATGAATATTCCAAATATCATGTTCCACTTATTTGCTTAACTCCAGGCTTATGCCTAATATGTTATTTTATCAAATAAAGTAACTTATTAGTTTCCAGGACCATCCTGAAACTTTATTCCCAATTTGAAAATTATAGTCGTTTAAATACATTTTCACCCAGGATTATGTTTTAAACACTAATATTTCATTTATCTTGATTCTAATAGTCCAACTATTTAATCAACGATTTGTGGTACTATATTTTATAATGATTATTATAGTCCAACTATACAATCAAATATAATATAAATCAATTAACCTCAATTATATTGATTACTATAGTCCAACTATAAAATCAACTATAATTGAAATTAATTAATTCAAATATATGATTAATATAATCCAATTATATAATCAACTATAATACAGTCCAACTATTAATTAAAACAGCTATTTAAATATTAGTCCAACTAACATTTAATTGATGAATGATATTTGAATGAGCGCGTATGGCAAGTAATTAAACGAATATTGCAAATTCAATTCTTGCCTCCCACTATTTTTTGGCGAGCCTCTAACCCTCTGTCGAGTACTCGGGAAACCGTGTTTCCTAGTGGGCTAGGATCCTGTTAAATATCACACAATCTTGACTTTGGCCAACAAATTGTATGATAATTAACTAGGTAGATCTCTAAGATCGATTGGATCCAATCCAATTCCTAGATCCGGTGGGGGACATCCAAGTCCGAAATATATATCTTATATATGCCAATACATCCAATGTATTACCTAACCTTTTTCCTCTGAATCAACTAAGCCTTGGCTTTGGCACAACAAACTTAGTGATCCCAGTTAAGCGCGACCCATTGACCATGGAAAGCTTCGTAATTAATGTCGATGGACAAGAAGTGGTCTTGACTTTGGCCAACAAACCACAACTTGGACAAGACACCAATATGGAACAAAGCTCTCGTGATTCAAACACATCCTCGATGGACAAAGGCCTTGACTTTGGCAAACAAGCCAATGCCAGTCTTGGATCTTGAGTAAGAATCACTTAATGGAAGGAAAAATGCTTAATATTTAGCGAGGGTTTTTCGCGTGCAAATTGGCAACCAATTTATTATCTTTGTTAAGGTCTCATCATCATACACCCTTAAACATGCATTGTAAACACATAATAAAGCGCATATGATAAAATAATAATGATATGCGGATGGATACTTTACACATTGATCCTAGATCAAATCTCTCTCATTCCTCTCTCCTGCTAGCACATTTATTTACTTCTACCCGTTACACTATACTTCGAAAGAAACCTCATTTACATTGAGGGGAATAGGTGAGAAGAGAAATATAAAGAGTCATAAGAGATAAAGCTGGACACGCAGGTCCAATTAATAAATTCAAAATTTATTACAACAATTTCTAAAATTACCCCACCCATCTAATATCCATCCGATATACATTATTCATGCATCGCAACCATGTGTTCACACAAGCATGTTATCAATCAATCTAATCCAATTAATTAATCTGATAATTTGTGATCATCAAATGTTCAAACAACGATTTGATTTTGCACGAGTCAAACTCGTTTTGCGAATAAGTACTCAAAGTACGAATTCTCGAATTAAATTAAACTACAAAATTAAATCCAATTTAATATGTATTTAATACTAATTCATTATTTAAATCCAAATTAAATACTACATTTTATTAATGAACTTTTACGAATTAAATTCCAAATTTAATCGTTACGGGTCTCAAGGCCTGATTAACGTCCAACGTCAATTTAATTAAAGTCCAATGAGCTTTTAATTAATTTCTTAAGGCGTGGACTTTTGGTCAACTCGGGTAGAACCCAATAACCAAAGTCCAATCCGGGAGTTACCCCATAATCCCAGAAATCAATTTAGGCCCATTAGGCCCAATTAAACTTTAAAGGTCCATTAAGTCACATTTGGGCTTTATGGAGGCGATTTTGGGCCTAATTGGATCCAACCAATTTAGCCTAAACCCAACTTGGTACAACCAAGCCCAATAAGCCCATTTACAACATAACAAGTCTAAATCCAATTTAAGGCCCAACATAATTAAATTACAAAAATTCCAAATTCCCAATTTAATTACATAAAGTGTACTACACAATTAATTACCCAAATCAATATTTCCAAAATATGAATTAGCCTATTAATCATGCTTAAGGCTCTCGGTAATTGAAGGGGATTTTGTGTCCGATTCGGTTTCAATCCAATTAATTCCACAATCGACATTAAATCAACATCCTAAATCTTTTCAAGTCATCCAATGATCAACGAAACAAAAATCACCAAGAATTTATGGCTCTCTAACTCTCGGCTTTTAGGGTTTATTATGCCAAATTACAAATCCAATCCAATTGAATCAAATTCAACATTAAATTAATATCCCCAAATGATTTCCAACTCATCCAATGAATCAAAATCAAAATACCAAGACATTAGGGTTCATGTCATTTTCGGTCAAGCCTTCCAAAATTGGGAAAATTTGTTCCAAACAAAATTTAATTAAATTGATCCAATCAATCTTCAATTAAACATGTAATAAGCATACTTAATCATCCAATTCAACCATATCATGCTTAAAATCATTTCACCCGATTCTAACCCTAAAAAAGTTTCATGCTCAATTTAGGCTCAAGATACCATTGTTGGTTTCTAATTATGTCACAAGAATGAAATCAAGCAAGAAACACATGTGAATACACAACAAAGTATGGTGGAATCATACTCACATTGAACGGATCTTGCGACGCGATGAACACAAGCCTTCAAGCCCCTTGAACTCTCGGCAGTGGGCTCCTTGTTCTGCAGTGGACTGCTCGGCAGTGGGTGGTGTTGCTCCTCCAAGAATCGGCCATGGATGTCCTCCATTGAAGCTCCAAGCTTTGTGATTCCAAGCTCATGAAATCGGTTCCTTATCACCTTAGGAAGACTCGTTGTGTGCTAGCACTTTGATTTTACACCTACCTTGATTTCAGACTTCCATAGACACATAGTCATACTACCAATGGAATTCCGAGGGGGTCTATCCAGAGCGAAGCTGTTTCCCGTACCATCGATCAAACACATCCTCCTATTACTCTTGCATGAGTATCCTATACCCAAATATATGAGAACTATGTCGTTGTGCCCTCAGAACGCGGACAAGTGTAATACTAGTCTTTTACGCATTTATTGATGTCCAATATATAATACTCTGACTAGGGATATTTAATAATTTATCCTTCGTGGACTGATACTGTCTCAAATCATTCTCAATCCAGGAACAAATCACAGGGACCTCCTATCATTTATATATCTTGGTGATCTAATCATATATGATAAGAGTGCAATCTTCTTTGTCACATAGTTAATTTGTACAACAACACCATGATCTGTACAAATATTGACGCTATGGGTCATAATTGTCCAACAAATATCTCTATTTGGTCGCACTAATTGAACATTTAAAGATTTGTTGGTTAATGTTGATATTAAACTATGTTTTTGGCTAAAGAATGCAAAATGGCGTTCTTGATTGATTTCTTCGAATGAGAGATCAGTCGTGATTTCTTTGTTTGAATAGTTCATTCTAGATTGGCCCTAGAGTTTGTATTCTGCTAAGATCACAGTTTGATATACTAGCTTATGGAGCATATTGTAGACTCAGATAACCTTTCCGGAAATTAATGTTCTCTATTTTTGATATCACTCAGATTTTCTGGTTTTATCGAAGTATAGAGAATACGTATTTGTCAGTAGGGTCAGTGGGAGCATACAAATTTCTTTATAATGTAATATATCCTTAAGTCTCATTTTCTCCGTGGAAGTAGTGGGAGTAGTCTCTGATATATTGGATATAAAGTTTTGTTTATGATATAAAACTAAGAGACTTGTGAGAAACTCCCATTAGTCTCGTATTAGATATGATCTAATAAAGGACACAGTAGGCAATATGTATGACAGTTAGTATAACTGTTTGACAGTTAATGTGTTTTTTATGTATATATTATTCATCTTTCGTAAATGATGATTCCTTTTTCGAAAGATAGATATTGATTAAAATGTCTAGTCAATATTATGCATCATAGGATGATGGCGTGATGAATACTATATCATGTGCGATTAAAGATATCAATTTAATCGTAAATGTTACGAGTTATTTTGATATACTGCAGACCATATGATTGATCTTGAAACATGTTCTTTGTGATCTTTGAGATATTAAGAATTAGTTTCTCATACTTTGAGAATTTAGTCAGCAACCATAATATCAGATTAGTTTTGATCCTAATTATGACATTAAATAGTGTGTCATATAAAGTCAGAAAAGATACAGTGGGAGTGTCACCGTTGATTCTACTGAACTAGTGGAATCAGTTGTAACTTTTGAAGTAGTGACTTATGAAGTTGCGTAGTGACCCTTTAGATTGGAAGTTTTCATATTAGTGTAGTGCTTGTGGTTGTTTTATAGTATTTGGATTTGATCTCTAAATACATAGACAACTTAATAGCTATAACATAATACTAATATTGCATCTGGACCATATTGATGTGGAATTTAGATTTTGTAAAATATGAATGATGCTTGTTAGGAAAACGGTTGGGTTTGTTGGACAGACTCAATTTGTTAAAGCAGGCTCACTTGTTGTTGCCTACCTCTTGAGTGCGGGTGAGCTCTTAAGGGCCATGAGTATGCGATACACATTAAGATGTGTATAAGATACCATGGATTGGCACTAGAGCAAGTGGGTGAAATTGTTAGAGTTGGTGCTCGAAGTGCCAATCCAGATCGTATTTATGTCCGATTCATAGATAAAAGTAATTATATTTTCCATAATATTACAAATTTAATGGTAGCACCCCTGTCTTTTATACGCTTATTCGATCTAATTGCGATTAGATTGAAACAGAATCTGGTTCAGTGTTACGTGTATATTAGACAAAGAGCCTAGGATTTACAGTATAGTGCGCAGTTACAACGTAGTTTGTAATTGACATTGGGAAGTGCACTATTAGTTGTATATCCTTAAATAAAGTTCCTGGTCAAGATTTGCTAACACAGGTCGGTTAGTAAAATCCGCTGAGACCAGTACATGTCGTATATAGTGACTTGGTCAGATGGTTTATCCCAGTGAACCATGAGTCTCAGGAGACTGGTATAGACATGTAGGTGTTTATTCGATAAGACACTAAATGACTCACTGAAGGTTTCCTAATAGATGGTACACCAACGACAATAGTTACCTTCTCGAGTTGAGCGAGCATAGTGGTCATTCGACTTGAGATACCACAGTGGGATATATGAGTTATCCTTCACACTTTGATGGCAGTCACGTCAACGATCTATTCATGATCAGACCTCCGCCTGTTCGTTGGGTGTGGACTGATGCTCATGATATCCAGTGCATATCAAGTTCGGATCCGTCAGTCTTGTGTACATGGCATATGCATCCAGCACGTGTTTACGATCTAGTAAATCCATGACCATGGTATAACTTTGGAAACCAGTTGCGAGTGTTATTTAGAGATCATAAATTTAAAGTCGACTACATTATACAGAACAGATTTGACATTCTGATCCATATCTCAGGTATAATACGGATGGCCTGTGACGAAGGGATTATACGTATGCTATGACCTCGGCTTGCATAGTTTAGCGAGATTATCCGTGGTCGTCATAATCCATGAGTGGGTGGATTATGGACACAAAATTGGATTTCGTGACGGATAAACCTAAACTTAGAGAGTCTCATAATATGAAGTGTACTCGTTGAGCACTTGGGCAACGCGATATGAATAATACAGATTATTCATAATACTTAATCGGATTAAATGAGTTAATCCGGATCGTTTAATCGGTTAAACGATAACATATGCATTAGGGGATTTTTTCCGCTGATAATTATTGTGTATTTATATTTGATACATAATACGATTAGATACACTTTAATTTTTTATCAAATGAGATTTTTATACATGCCATTAATATATGTATTGTTATTTAATGTAAATAAAATACATATATGAGTGTAAATTAATTGTTTAATTATTTAGTAGTTAAATAATTAAATAATTAAAATTAAAGCCTTATCCATTTATCATTATTTGAATGATACATGGTGATTTTTAATTGAACCACTTGGCATGAGTTTGATTACACTTTATTATGTCCTAATTTGATTGGCTAAAATAAAGTGAAAATGCTATTCAATTTGATTAAAAATAGCAAAGGACAAAATTGCCCCCAACTACCCCTAAATTCGGTCAACACCCTTTTAAAATAGAAAATTGTTTTCTTCTTCGTTGAGAAGCCACCATTGGCGACCAAAAGGAGGGAAAAATGGGTTTCAAATAGTTTGAACAATCCATGAAGATTTGAAAGGAAAAATCAAAGAAAAATGCTTGGTTTTAGGAGATTTAAGGTAAGTCTTCATAACCCATGGCTTAGAAATTTGATTTCTTGTTTTATTGATGACTTAGAATGGTTCTAGGGTTCTTAAAAATCTGAAAATTTTAGGGCTTTTGTTGTTGGATGGTGGATTGGAAGGATTAATGCATGTGTGAGGTAGATTTGGGTAAAAATTAGTGTAATTTGTATCCAAATTTTCATTTGATGAATTGTTACCATTCTAGAGTTGTTGATCTACTCTAAGATAGCCTAGAATTGGTTTAGAGTTGTTCATGTGTGGTGGGACTCAATTGGTGTTGAGATTAATTGATTTAGTCTTGAAAAATTGGATTTAAGGCATGAAAAATTGGACAATTTCATTTTCTGTTTTGACTTGGAAATGAATCTGATTTTGTGATGAAATTGTTGTCTTTTGAATATTTTGGATGTGTTTTGGGAGTTGGAACAATTTCCGGAAAGTATTTCCGACTTGAAATAAGCAAAAACGGCCAACAACGGAGTTACCGGGTGGATTTTGAGCCAACCGGGTGACAACTATCCAAACAGTTAATCCATCACTGTTCGGGCAGCCCATGAACTTCCCTGAAACTATTGGAGCTGACCTGCGAAGTTTCCATAAGTGTCAGGGTGGTCGGTTCGGTCAAAAATGTAATTTTAGCCATTTTGCGGAAAATCGATTTTCGTAAAAGTTTCGCGAAGTTTCAACTATGTTTATGTCAATATTTGATATTGAATAAATAGGTTTAGGTGAAATATGAATAAATTATTCATATTAGATATTGAATAATTTATTCGGTATTTTAAAAATAAATTTAAAATATGATTTCGCCCGAACCACGCTTCCGTCGCGCCCCATCGCCTAAAACTCCAGCAATACTAACACCCCACACTATGACCTTCACACAAGCACTTCTTTGAAATTTAACATCCATACATGATATACCAGTATTCCACCATCAAAGCAACTCTCTGACCTTAATTTAACTCAATATCTAGAATTTCATAATTTTTGAATTTCTTAATAGAATCAATTTCATAGTTCATGATCCACCTTAATGCAATCACTAGTATGGAATTAACATTAACATAGAATTACTTCATCAAAACTCTACAATTTAAGTTTTGGGTCAAGATTTCTTCCTAGTATCATGCTTCTTCTTCTCCATTAGAGTCCACAAGCCTTCATTTCTCCTTTCTAAACATGGTTTGTGATGGATTCTCACAATTCTTCTTCAAGATTTCTTGTGAAGTTTCAAATCTCTCTCCTCCTCATTTCTCCTCTCTTACTCGGCCCTTCCAAAGAAAATGGGGTTGAGTTGTTTTTATTTTCTCTTGAATAACTTAGTTTTTTTTTTCTTATAGATAAGTCTAGGGATTTAATATATATTTAGAGCTATAGGGCCAAATTGAGAAGGATAATGGGCTTTTGGGTTAAAATGGTAATTATTGTTTACTCATAATTTTCATCACAGTGCAGATGATCTGGAGAAATGACCAAATTATCCATAGTTCCGTTAAACATATGGACCAATATTCAGCAGTAAAGTTGTAGATCTTTGTCTTAAATTTTCAAAGATATAATGTCAATAAAATTTGGAAATCGTATGAAAAATTTAAGGCCCAAATACTAAAGGCTGTTCAGGATAGAATATAAACTAAATTCCGTATTGAAACTGCAAGGAATTTACCAAATATCCACAAAGAAATTTCACAAGCACATACTCGTTTGAACATGATTTATATCATGCATCATGCCATCGATACCATAGTAGTCTTTGGAATTACCGGGGTGTTGCATCTATGTTTTTTAAATAATAGTTATTTAAACTTGGACAATGTGTTATTCATTCCTTGTTTTCCCAGGAATTTGATTTCCGTTTCCACACTTTTGGATGATGGTTTTTCGGTTTCTTTTAATAGTAATTTGGTTATTATTGGTAGAAATAGATTAACCATATGCGCATGAAACTTAGAAAATAATTTATATGTGTTAAGACCATTAACACATAGGTCACTGCTCAACACTGAAATATTTAAAGTTAAAAAATCTAAAACAAAACGGCAAATGATTTCTCACGATGACACATATCTGTGGCATCTTAAATTTTGGTCATATCAGCTTTGACTGGATAGATAGGTTAATAAATAACTGAGCTTTAAACCAGTTAAAGTTTGGAACTTTACCAATCTCTGAATCTTGTCTAGAAGGATATATGAACAAGAGTCATTTTACTAGAAAACGTATAAGAGCCAATCAACCACTTGAGCTAATACATTCGGACGTTTTCAGATCGATGAACGTAAGAGCCCAAGGTGGTTATGAATATTTTGTCATATTTATTGACGAATATTCTAGATATGGGTATGTTTACCTAACGCAGCACAAGTCCTATACTTTTGAAATGTTCAAAGAGAATCGTGCTGAGGTTGAGAACCAATTAGGTAAGACGATCAAAACTATATGATCAGATTATGAAGGGGAATACCTTGAAAGAGATTTCGAGGAATTCCTAATTGAGCATGGGATAATATCCCAACTCACAGCACTTGGAACACCACAACAAAATGGTATTACATAGAGGAGAAATCGGACCCTACTTGACACGATAAGATTTATGTTTAGTTATAATTCAATTCCTATTTCGTTCCTAGGGTATGCAATATAAATTGTAAAATATATCCTAAATGTGGTTCCATTTAAGTCTATTCCTAAAACTCACTTAGAGTTATGGAGTGGTCGTAAAACTAGTTTACGACATTTCCACACATGGGGGTGTCCAACACATGTGTTGAAGAATAAGAAAACTAAGTTGGAGCCTCGTTCACATGTTTGCGTATTTGTAGACTATCCTAAGGAGACTAGGGGTGGATTCTTATATAGTCACGATGATAAAAAAATATTTGTGTCGACACATGCTACATTTCAAGAGGAGGACTATGTGAGGGAGTTCAAACCTCGTATTAAGGTGTTACTCGAGAAGTTACTTGCTGGTTCAAACGGCGTACCACCGTCAATGACTGTTGACAAACACATAGCACCTTTAACATCTGAGCGTCACATGTAAGTTTTTCAGAATGATCTACCACCTAGATGTAGTTGGAGGATTGTACGATAATCTGATCGCTAGTGATGGTGTAGATGATCCATTGACCAATTGTAGTGCAATGAATGATTCTAATTAAGAGGAATTGCTCAAAGCCATGAACCTCGAGATGGAGTCTATGTACTCCAACTCAGTATGGAAACTTGTAGACCAACCTAATGGGGCAAAACATATAGGTTGCAAGTGGATCTATAAAAAAAGAGCGGAGTAGTTGGGAAGGTACAGACCTTCAAGGTTAGGCTAGTGGCCAAGGGTTATACCCGGATAGAAAGAGTTGACTATGAGGAAACTTTCTCACTAGTAGCCATGCTAAAATCCATCCGCACGCTTCTATCAATTACCGCATATTATGACTATGAGATTTGATAAATGTACGTCAAGACTGCACTCTTCAATGGAAATCTTGATGAATGTATCTATATGGTACAATCAGAGGGGTTCATAGCCCAAGGTCAAAAGGAAAAGGTATGCAACCTGCAAAAGTCTATTTATGGACTCAAGCAAGCATCTCGATCTTGGAACATATGATTTAATACCACGATCAAGTATTATGATTTTAAGAAGAATGTTGATGAGCCTTATGTATACAAGCGCGTCATTACGGGAAGATGGATTTTCTTAATTTATACGTCGATGATATTTTACTCATTGGTAATGATGTAAAGATATTATCGGACATGAAAACCTGGTTGGCTAAACAATTCCAAATGAAAGATTCAGGAGAGGCCGGTTATGTTATTGGGATCCATATTCTTTGGAATCGTAAGAAAAGACTTTTAACTATGTCTTAGGCAACCTATATCGACAATATCCTTGTGCGATTTGGGATGCATAATTCCAAGAAAGGAAATTTGCCTTATCGATATGGAATTCATTTGTCGAAGGAATAATCTCCTAATACACCTCAATGAGTTGAGGAAATGAGACATAACCCATATCCCTCAGTAGATGGTAGTCTTATGAATGCTATGTTATTCATGAGATCAGACATCTGGGAGTAGTAACTAGGTTTTAGTCTAACTCGGGATTGGATCATTGGGTGACTGTAAAAAATATTCTCAAGTATTTTAAGAGAACGAGAAATTATATGCTTGTATATTCAGGTGAGGATATGATCCTAATGGGATATACAGACTCTGATTTTCAGACAGATGTTTATTCTAGGAAATCAACATTTGGTTCAGTGTTTACCCCTAGGTGGTGGGGCCATTGTGTGGATGAGTATAAAGTAATTTTGTATTGTTGACTGCACCATGGAGGTGAGTATGTAGCAGCTTTCAAAGCAGCTAAGGAAGCAGTCTGGCTGCGAAAGTTCTTGGGAGATATGGAAGTTGTTCCAGATATGGATAAACCACTCACACTTTACTGCGATAATTGTGGTGCATTGGCGAATTCTAAAGAACCAAGAAGCCATAAGATGGGAAAATATATATAGAAAAAATATCATCTCATCAGACAGATAGTGGAGAGAATAGACGTTACTTTCATGAAGATTGCATCCGCAGAGAACCTGGTTGATCCGTTTACAAAGTCCTTATCGGCTAAAGCATTTAAAGGTCTTCTAGATGGTCTGAGGTTATGTGACATGTCTCATTTACTCTAGTGCAAGTGGGGGATTGTTGGGATATATGCCATAGATCTTCATGTAATATAAATAGAATTATATCTTATGAAATAAAATGATGCATCATTCATTTATCAAGTGTTTGTTTAATATCGCATTCTATATTTGTATGGCGACCTTGATCCGGGATCGTCTATGTGAGGACATGAGAATGAAAGAACCTTATATGATGTGATCATATAGGACTGGACCTATATAGAAATGAGTTTTTTATAATATCGGTTAAATAAATAAATTTATTTCGATCTACTAGATGGTCATATATGGATTGATTTTAATCCTGAGTGTACTAAAAACTCATGTATGGTAGGCTATGTCCTTTGATTTACCAAAATTAGGTTGGTGTAGCAATCCCAACCAATAGCTACATACTTTGGGGACATGGTTTGGTATGTAGCTGGGGAAGTTTTACATAGATAAGGAATTCACTCTTTCTTACGAGAAGTAGAGGAGTATCTTCGGTACTTGAACGGTTAGAACGCTCAAGTATTTCTATTAGGAATAGAAAGATTATGTAACATCCCGCCTGAAGCCAGGATGCTACCGGCAGGAGACAGGAAAACCTATCTCCATAATCCTCAATTTCTACTAAAATTTCGGCATGAACTTTGCTAAAAATCATGAAACCTGGATCCAAGTCCAGCACCTCGAGGTGTCCTGATATAAAATTAAAAAAAAAACATCTTAACTCATGCAAATAGGCCTCCGACCTGACAATTCTCAACTCATATGTAAATAGGCCTCCGGCCTGACATAGAATAAATAACTACAAATAACTACGTGCTCAGCACGATTTAAAATTATACATATGATACAAATAAATAAAACTAAGGCAGTGGAATCCCAATCACACATCCTAGAACCATACAACGACTCAAGACTGATTTGACTGCATCGGGGTAATCCGCTGTCTGCAATATGTCAATGGAAAATCTCCTAGCTCTTTAAGTCCAATGTGAACCTATAAAACTAGCAAATAGTCGGGGTACGAGCTATAAAGCTCAGTAACTGCTCACGTCTTATGTAAATATATCACATGACAACAAGAACTTAAAATAGAAATCGGACAAATGTAAATACATAAACTTATAAATCACATCCTTACCTGATGGCCATTTACTTATGTTATACCTGGATAATTTACACATGAAACTGAAATAACAATGAAATGAACTTATCTTCTCGATTTCACACTAAACCTCACATCTACGGAGTTCGGCACATTTAATACACCAATCTAGAAGCATTCATCTGTGTACATACATACTATTTTTCTGCAATGTAGCTATATTTTATATACTAGCAACATCAAATTTTCTTCTAACCGGAAATAACTTATTATCTACAAAACCACCCAACACGTGGCTAAAGCCATCCCAAACTCGTGGTGGTTTAGTCACCTTAAACTATGGGTGGTTACTTCATATGAACTACGCGGACTAAAAACAAAAGCATTAACTAACTATGAGCTGTAAAAATTTTACTGAAATAATGAGCTGAAGCCTCAGATCTCCATCTAATATAAAATACCGACGCTTGATTCCATCCATTGGAATCCTCACAACAGCAATCTAAGTGTGGTAAACCTCCAACACTAAACCCTTACATTGATATCACAAACCGAGCATGCAGTTTAATATACAATTTATACAAAGTACATACTTATAGTATACTATGAAACTACTTATCAAATAGAACTGTATATTACTAACTTTCCATATCAAAGAAAATATCTTAAAAAGGCCAATCATTCTGAAAATTCTTTTCTTGTCTGAAAACAAATCTCTTCATTTGAAACTTTTCTAAAAATCCATTTCTGTCTGTAAAACTTTGAGAATCTCTTAAAAACTATTTCTCTTGAAAAATCGTTTATAAACCATCATTTTCTGTAAATCTATCTCTGAAATCCATTTTTGAAAATCTGTTTTTCTGAAAAATCTGTATCTGCAAGCTATCTTTGAAACTGATCTCTGAAAACTATTTTTGAAAAACTGGTCTCTGTCTCTGAAAACCTGATGTATGAGGGCGTTACGTATCGCCGTCCCCCATACGCCTAACTAGAGCCAGAAATGCAAATCCATGACTTAGGGGCATTACGTATCGCGGTCCCCCAAAGCATGCCATTCATGTCCCTGAAACTAGTGGTCTTGGGGCATTACGTATCGCCGTCGCTCAAGCCACTGAACTAAAAATGGGGGTACGAATCCATGCTACACTCCAAGCTCTGAATCTAGGAACTAGGGGCATCTGTCATCCATAGTCCTGAACTAGGATCTGGGGGCGTTAAGTATCACCGTCCCCCCCAGTCCTCTATATGTGCACATGTCCTATCCGTCAATTCCATCTCTGAATCAAGTTACATACTGAGGTGGGTTTTTCCCCAATACCTAGAAAATATAAAACTCATGTTTTGAAAACATTTCTTTTCTAAATCATCATTATCTGAAAAGTAACTGTAATAAAATTCTGGCTAACGCCCTAAATGCTTAAAAGTAAGCCTGATGTCAAAACTGTAAATAAACTCAGTTTCAGAAAAGAGGTCCATGTTGGAGTTTCTACGGCCCCAAGAATCGATTATAAAGCAAAAAATTAATATGCGAATACATCACATAGTTACGGAATACTCACATTGATCGGTTGAGCGACGCGCGAGGCAACACAAATTTCTTTTTCTGCCCACTGGACTGCTCGGCAGTGAGCTGCTATCCTCTCCAAGATTCGGCCTTTGTTGCTCCTTGAACAAGCTACAAGCTTCGTCAAATGATTCCAAGCTCATTGGTGGATTTCCCTATCACCTTTGCATGTCTCTCGGAGTGCTAGCTCTCTTGATTTTTGCCACAAAAATCAAACACTTTAGCTTCCCTTAGCTCACGGCAGTGAGCAGAAGAAGAGAGAAGAACATCCCACTTTGGGCGTGTGGAGAGAGAAGAAGAAAGAGAGTGTTGTGTGTTTGTTACCAAAAAAATGGTAATAGATATTCCAAAAAATCAAATACCAAAATGTTTGCCTTAAAAAATCAAAGCCATTAAAGGCTTCAACCACTCCCATCAATCCATCATTCCATCAATCAATGAATAGTGACTGGCGTAAATCACTCAAAGTGAAAGACATCTATCACTTGATTGACGAATGATGTGACGCTGGATGTGACTAGCGATTTGACGCTGGATTTGACTTGCGTGCCGTACTCGAATTCGAAATGCGAATGCGCTCACAAATAATCCCGGGCTCGGGTTTGCTAAGTCCAAATTAATGAATTTTCCGTTTCGACGCAATTAATCTAATTTAATTAAATAATCATGCCTAGCATAATTACTATTCACGTCGCTAACGAATTAATTTTAAATTAATTTGTTCGCCAGAATTAAAATCTAATTTCAATTTTGCGTCGAAATCCAATTTCGTTTAATATATCTAATATATTAATTTGTCGATTAATTCCAATTTAATCGTTCTCTCTCTTTAAATGATATTTTATCCCAGATAAAATATCTCCGCAATTAATCCCAGATTAATTTTCTCTCTCATCTAATTAATCCCAGATTAATAAAAGTGCGAGTCATACGTCATCGGTGAATCTTCGGGAAGTGACCCATGAGATCCCCATATATGTTGGCAGTAAATTCGGTCGTCAGACTATCCGAACACGTAAGTACCTCGTACTATGTTTATACCGATTACAAGACAAGGTTGGCTTCTAGCAAAGCGCCATGCCTACCCAATTCTCCAGAAATATCCTTACAGGAATAAGGATCTATATCAGACGTAGTATACGTAGTATTGCGAATTTCGATCCAGTATCGGATGATCACATGCAAGGCCTTGGGCCGGTACAATGTCTACCTCTTACGAAGCATATATCGGATTACGAGAAACTAGTCTCTTTATTATCGGATAATCATGACGAAGTCATATTATCCCTACGATTGCAACCTTTTTAGAGAACCTGTTCTGTATCCCTACGCGATCATCATCTCCATAAGACTGGAGTGACACTTCCGTCTTGACATCACACCCAACATACTACGATTCTCAATATACCCAGCAAAGGCGTACATAGAACCGGTTAAAGCCCTGGACAACCACAGCCAAAGTCCTTGCAGAGCATTTAATAAGAAGGTGCGTCCTACCAAGATCAAGAAAGGTGATCTGGTACTTAAGCAGTCGAAGCCGTCGACGACAGACCCAAGAGGGAAGTTCAGACCAAATTGGGAAGGACCATACATTGTTCAGAAGGTAATGGGAAATGGAGCAGTGAGACTGTCGGACTTGGAAGGAAACGAGTTCACCGAGCCGATCAATGTTGACAGATTGAAGTTGTATTTTGCCTGAGGGGCAGAAGACTGGATGGTCACCTGCAGAAGACCTAACCCAAAAGGATAAAGAAAAATCATGCATCCATGCATACGTATAACCCACTATTGCATTCTTTTGTTTTCGTGTTTTGTGTTTTGTGTTTTGTATTCACAGGTTTTGAAGACAGAAAAATGAAAGCGACAGAGATAAACCAATCAGAAACAGCGAAACCACTGTATTGAGTTTGGGTAGAAATCCCGGGGCTGAGGTCCACATCAGTGTTAAGGTTCAGATAGTGAATTGAGGGTTGAGGCCCGCTTTCAGTTTAAGTTTTGGGGAATGGATCCCGGGGGCGAAGCCCACAGTGTCGGCAGCAGAAAGGAAGAATTCCTTTGAATGGGTGAGTGAGTAAAAAAAAAAAAGAGAGAAAGAAGTCTTTGGTAATTTGATATATGTCCGGTGATGACATTGTGTGCTATAGGTAGAAGCCTTAGAAACGATGAGTGCTGGAAGTGTCCTTCGCCGGTATGCTGAATAGATTGATCTCGACTAGACTCATAAAGCACCTGAATACGGGATCTCAACAATGGAAGCCTGAGTGGTTGATGAGATGACTAGCTGAAGAGACAGAGGATCGGTGAATGACCGTTTGCCTGGATGTCCACCCTGGATTACGGACGCTATGATACATGATATGGTCAGAAATAACAGAAATGTCTCTGCAAGAAAAGAAAAAAAAAAGACCGCCTATAACCGATAAGCGTGAAGCTACCCATGGGCGAGTATTAGGACCACCATGAGGAGAAATGTTACCTTAAAGGGTAGGTGTGTCAGAAAAAGAGAAAAAAAAGAAAAAAAAAAAAAAGAGAGAAAAACAAAGAAAAAAAAAAGAAAAAAAGAAAAAAAAAAGAGAGAGTTCTGAATGAAAAGAAAAAGACAAGAGTGCAATACAGAAGACCATATCATGTTAAATATGCTGAAGTAATCACAGAATGTGATTAAGACATTCAGGTTGGTTAAACCCACTGGTCCGATTCTCCGAAGCGAAATTATCGAGTTGGCTTGCTTAAGGAATAAGCTGTGAAAGATCCTTGGCACACACACACTAGGAGTCTAGTTTGGATCACCTATTCAGACGATCGGAGTTGAGCATATCGAGTACTTTGAAGATTCTCTGGCTTTGACATCAAGCATTCGTTGAGGACGAAAATATATCCAATTATCAGAGATGATCTCGTGAGAGGAATTGCAATACGCTGAGTGGAATCATTGACATCAGTTTCAGTTTCTGCCGAGAATGGCATTCTGGGGGCGAGGCCCACATTGACATCAGTTTCAGTTTCTACCGAGAATGGCATTCCGGGGGTGTGGCCCACATTGGTTCAAATCAGTTTCAGCCAGGTACGGCACTCCGGGTATGGAGATATCAGATCAGCCAGGTACAGCACTCCGGGTATGGAGATATCAGTTCAGCCAGGTACGGCACTCTGGGTATGGAGATATCAGATCAGTTCAGCCAGGTACGGCACTCCGGACATGGAGATATCACAGCTGCGACACCCTAGGTATGGGGTTAGCATTCAGACATTTGTGGCTCTCTAGGTACGGAGACGTCACCGCGACACCCTAGGTACGGGGTTAGCACTCAGACATTTGTGGCACTCTAGGTACGGAGGCATCACTGCGACACCCTAGGTACGGGGTTAGCACTCAGACATTTGTGGCTCTCTAGGTACGGAGACGTCACCAGCGACACCCTAGGTACGGGGTTAGCACTCGGACATTTGTGGCACTCTAGGTACGGAGGCGTCACTGCGACACCCTAGGTACGGGGTTAGCACTCAGACATTTGTGGCTCTCTAGGTACGGAGACGTCACCGCGACACCCTAGGTACGGGGTTAGCACTCAGACATTTGTGGCACTCTAGGTACGGAGGCGTCACTGCGACACCCTAGGTACGGGGTTAGCACTCAGACATTAGTGGCACTCTATGTACGGAGGCGTCACCGCGACACCCTAGGTACGGGGTTAGCACTCAGACATTTGTGGCACTCTAGGTACGGAGGCATCACCGCGACACCCTAGGTACGGGGTTAGCACTCAGACATTTGTGGCTCTCTAGGTACGGAGACGTCACCGCGACACCCTAGTTACGGGGTTAGCACTCAGACATTTGTGACTCTAGGTACGGAGGCGTCACTACGACACCCTAGGTACGGGGTTAGCACTCAGACATTTGTGGCTCTCTAGGTACGGAGACGTCACACCGCGACACCCTAGGTACTGGGTTAGCATTCAGACCACAGCGACGCCCTAGGTACGGGGTTAGCACGCCAGGTACGGCATGTGGACTATTCAGACATTTGTGGCACTCTAGGTACGGAGGCGTCACTGCGACACCCTAGGTATGGGGTTAGCACTCAGACAACCAACATCATCACTGCGGCACTCTAGGTATGGAGACGCAACCGCGACGCCCTAGGTACGGGGTTTAGCATTATCAACTCAGCACAGCAGGCAGACCAGGTGACAGCTGGCGAGCCAGGTAAGTAAAAATGCATTTCACGTACTTTGATAGGATTGTCATTGTCACACACTGCACAAGTCCCATCAAAGTGGGGGCGACTGTAGGCATTGAATTTTTACACATTAGCCCAATGGGGAGTCTCGTATGGAGGCAACTACTTCTTTAGTCATGAAAGTCACGGGAAACGGACGTTGGAAGGGTAAAGTTGGAAAATAGAATTTTGGATGGATTTAATCTCGTTGTTTAGCTTCGGCTGCTTGTTGGACTTCCGTTTCAAAGCTCACCTTAGGCCCAAAACTCCCATAGACCACATACCTAACCCAAACCAAGCCCAAATAGCCAAGTCAAACCAAGTCAAACCAAATCCATGCCCAAAAGATGTGATTCACGCCCAAAGCCCCTTTATTTAGGTATATGTATATTTATCACATGTTTAAATCTTGTTAAATCCTTACCTAAATAAAAGAAATCAAATCAAATCATTACCAAATCAAATCCAATCCCAAATCCTAATTAGGAGATGCATTCCTTATTAGAAATCAATTAGGAGATTCCTTCATAATCTAATTAGGAAAGTCTTCTCTCTTTGCCTATAAAAAGAGGCTTTCACCCCTCATTCAAAACCCTAGCTCATACACCTCTCTCACACGCCTAAAGCATTCTCTTAAGCCTCCATTGCACGCCCAAGCATCCCCCTGAAGCCTCCATTGCTGAGCCTTTAAGATCCAATAGCCTCCATTGCCGCATCTTCCCTCCATCATCAACACCCTTCACGCCCAAGCCCTAAACTTAACCCTCCATTGCCGAGTTCCAGCCCCAATTCACAGCCTTAAAAAACCCTCAAATAAACCTTATTCACAGCCCTAAAGTCGCACTAAACACCCTCCAAACACAGCCCCATTCGCAGCCCCAAAACAGTCCCTGAAAACACCCCACTGCACCTGTAAACTGCCGCAGTTCACCTTCTGTTCTGGTCGGTTTTTGTTGCGTCCTTAGCCCCCAAAACCGTCCTAAAATCACCTAAACACCATCCCCAAAACCTCCATAAAGTTTCCCTAAAATATCCCCACAAACGCACCTCCATAAGCCTTCAAAATCACCCAAAACAGTCCCTGAAAACACCCCACTGCACCTGTGAACTGCCGCAGTTCACCTTCTATTCTGGTCGGTTTTTGTTGCGTCCTTAGCCCCCAAAACCGTCCTAAAATCACTTAAACACCATCCCCAAAACCTCCATAAAGTTTCCCTAAAAAATCCTCACAAACGCACCTCCCTAAGCCTTCAAAATCACCTAAAACAGTCCGCTAAACCATCAAGACAGTGACCTGAAACGTAGAAGCGAAGCAGCCGCGAAACGGACTTGAAACAGCAGCCCGAACAGCAAAATATCGAGGAAAGACGTTGAGTTGGTGAACTAAAAGAGTAGCGGATCATTCACCCTTCCAACGGACGTGTAACGCCCTTTCTTAGACGACAAAAGAGGTTAGACCTGAGGGCACCTTTTACCTATCTTCTTTATTCTTTATTTTATTTTACTTTGATATATAATTGCATGAGAGTCGTTTGAGGCATGATTTGATTGTTGGATGGGCGGGACATGTGTTCCCTTTTGTGGTATATAGGATGGAAACTCGGACGTAAATTCCGTAGCCGAATCCGAATGGACGGTAGTGCGGTTTGTACTCGGGATACAACGCCACGTACCACTTAAGAGACATATGTTTTGTCCCATCCAAACTTGTATTTGAGCATGTTATAGTCTTTAGGTTATTTGTTTATTATTTGAAGCATGGTTTAATTTATTTGTTATTTATTTGTTAAAGCATGTTTAGGTAGTTCACTATGCATGTTCTTAGTTTATGATGCGTTTGGGTAATGATTCGTACATGTTGATTTAATGGTTTAATATGCTTGTTGTGTTACATTGCGTGGAATTATTTGAATGAAAGCATGTTAGATCTAAGTACCCTTGAGCATGATTATTGGATATGTGCGGTTGATTTAGTGCACAAATTATATCATCACAATGACATAAGTAAGGGACCATTCTGAACCCAACAGTTTGAGGTCTTCCCTTGCGAGGGGTGAGTGCGGCCTTAAATCTTTGTCCCGGTTCACACCGGGTGGCGACTCCATGTTATATCGTACTCCCAACTAGGCCGCGAGCCTAGAAACAGCGTCGCCCAGGTTCTGTTGTCTACAGTTGTGTTTACCGATGGTACAGAAATAGCTTCGCTCTGGATAGACCCCTCGGAATTCCATTGGTAGTATGACTATGTGTCTATGAAAGTCCGAATTAGGGTAGGTGTATTTGGTCTTAACCTGAGACTTGCACCGCTAATACTTGCGACAATCAATATACTTTGGTTTTGGTCATCCAGGGCTTTAACAGGTTCTGTGTACGCCTCTTCTGGGTATATTGAGAATCGTAGTGTATTGGGTGTGATGTCGAGATGGAAGTATCACTCCAGTCATAGTGGAGATGATGATCACGTAGGATACGATACTGGTGCTCTTATGTACTGCAGTCATCGGGATAATGTGACTAGGTCATGATTATCCGATATAGAGACTAGTTACCAGAGATCCAATATGTGCTTCATATGGGGCAGACACAATTCCAGCCCCAGGGCCTTGCACGTGACTTTCGATGCTGGATCGAAATCCGCAATACTACGTATACTACGCCTGATATAGATCACATATTCCTGTAAGGATATTTCTAGAGAATTGGGTAGGCATGGCGCTTTGCTAGAAGCAAACCTTCTCTTGTAAATCGGTAAAAACGTAGTACTAGGTACGTACATGTTCGGATAGTCCGACGACCGGACTTACTGCCAACATATCCGGGGATCTCATGGGTCGCTTCCCGAAGATTCACAGATGACGTATGACTCGCACTTTATTAATCTGGAATTAATTAGATGAGAGAGAAAATTAATCTGGGATTAATTACAGAGATATTTTATCTGGGATAAAATATTAATTAAAGAGAGAAAACGATTAATTTCGAATTAATCGATAAAATAATATATTCGATATATTATACGAAATTGGATTTCGACGCGGAATTGAAATTATATTTTAATTTGGGCAAACGAGTTAATGTAAAATTAATTTGCTAGCGACGTGAATAAGTATTTTGCTAGGCATAATTATTTAATTATGTCGCAACGGAAAATTCATTAATTTGGAATTAACGAACCGGAGCCCGTGAGTGTTTGCGGGCGCACTCGCATCACGAATTTAAGTGCGGCCCACAAGTCACATCAAGAGTCAAATCAATAGTCAATCGATTGATGTGATGTCTAGTCACTTTGAGTGATTTGACAACTTGTCATGAGTGATGTGTATAGTTGATGGAGTTGGTTGGTATTATTGCTTTGACTTTTTTGAAAATGAAAAGTGGTATATGTTTTAATTGATTTTGGAAATCAATTAACCTAACACCAAAACACATTTTCTTCTCTCTTTTTCTTCACCCCTACCTCTCGGCATTGGGCCATCTTCTTCCTCAAAATTCCTGGTTTTGCCGTGAAATGAAGGAGAAGCTTGGGAAGTTTTGTGGAAAAATTTCCGGAGTGCTAGCACGCTTTAGGAGTCTTACGAAGGTGATAAGGAAACCCACCCGTGGGCATGGAATCACTAGCCAAAGCTTGGAGCTTGGAGGAGGACATGACCGAAAATTTGGATGCCAAATTTCTGCTCACTGCCGAGAGCACGAATGAGCCAAAGCTTGAAGTTTTGTTGTTCCTCGCATCGCACAACCGATCATTCTAAGTATTCTGCAACTTCTTTGATGTATTCATACATGTTTCATTGCTTAAATTGATCATTGGGACCTTAGAGAAACCCAACAATGGTATCTTGAGCCATTTGAGCATGAAACTTGAACTTAGGGTTAAAATTGGGTAAATTGTATTTGAGCATGATTTGATAAAATTACTTGATTGAGTATGCTTAAATGACGTTTAATTGAAGATGCATTTGATCAATTTCATGAAAAGTTGATTGGATCAATTTTTGCCCATATCTTAGGCTTGGCCGAATTGGATGAACCCTAAATGTCTTGGTATTTTTTATGTTTTTGATCATTGGATGAGTTGAAAAACATTGGGTAATATTGATTGTGGATTTAATTGGATTGAAACCGAATCGGACAAATAAAACCCCAAAATGCCGAGACAAAGAAAGCATGGAAAATGATTGATTTTTGATTAAAATGTGTTGGACATGTTTTGATGTTAATGAGCATAATTAATTGTACAAATTGGTGTTTTGGAAATGTTAATTTGGGTAATTAATTATATAGCATACACTTAGGTTAATTAAGTTATGAAATTTGGAATTTTTTGATTTAATTAATTGGGCCTATTTTGGAAATTGGGCTTGAAAAGTTGTAATTGGGCTTACATGGGCTTGGTTGTACCAAGATTGGTTTAGGCTAAATTGGTTGGATCCAATTGGGCCCAAAACCAAATCCATAAAGTCCAATTATGACTTAATGGACCTTTAATATTAATTGGGCCTAATGGGCCTAAATTGGTTTCTAGGCAAATAAGGGTGATTCCTTAAATGGGCTTTGGTATTTGGGTTTGACCCATATTGACCAAAAGTCCATGCCTTAGAAATTAATTAAAAGCTCATTGGACTTTAAATTAAATTAACATTGGATGTTAATCGGGTTTTGAGACCCGTAACGATTAGATTTGGAATCTAAGTCGTAAAGGTTCGTTAATAAAGTGTAATATTTAATTTGGAATTAAATAAATGAATTAATATTAAATACAAATTAAATTGGATTTAATGTTGTAGTTTAATTTAATTCAAGAATTCATACTTTGAGTACTTATTCGCAAAACGAGTTTGACTCGCGCAAAATCAAATCGTTGTTTGAACATTGGATGGTCATTAATATTCAGATTAATTAATTGGATTAGATTGATTGATAACATGCTTGTGTGAATACATGGATGCGATGCATGAATAATGTATATCAGATGGTTATTAGATGGGTGAGGCAATTTTGGAAATTTTTGTAATAAATTTAGAATTTATTTAATTGGACCTGCGTGTCCAGCATATTACCTCCTTACTCTGTGTATTTCTCTTCTCACATATTCCCCTAAATGTAAATGAGGTTTATTTAGAAGTGTTATGTAATCGGGTAGAAGTAGTATTTGTGCTAGCGGGAGAGAGGAAATGGAGAGATTTGTTCTAGGAATATCCATCCGCATATCATTATTATATTTATTTATATGCGCCTTATTATGTGTTTAGAATGCATGTTTAAGGGTGTATGATGATGAGACCTTAATAAAAAATAATTAATTGGTTTCCAATTACACGCGAAAATCCCTCAAAACATATTAAGCGTTTTTCCTTCCATTGAGTGATTCTTACTCAAGATCCAAGACTGGCATTGGTTTGTTGGCCAAAGTCAAGACATTTGTCCATCGAGGATGTGTTTGAATCATGAAGTCTTTGTTCCATATTGGTGTCTTGTCCAAGTTGTGATTTGTTGGCCAAAGTCAAGATCATTTCTTGTCCATCGACATTGATTACGAAGCTTTCCAAGGTCAATGGGTTCCGCTTAACTGGGATCACTAAGTTTGTTGTGCTAAAGCCATGGCTTAGTTGATTTAGAGGAAAAAGGTTAGGCAATATATTGGATATATTGGCATATATAAGATATATGTTTCGGACTTGGATGTCCATCTACTGGATCTAGGAATTGGATGGGATCCAATTGATCTTAGAGATCTACCTAGTTAATTATCATACAATTTGTTGGCCAAAGTCAAGATTGTGTGTTATTTAACGGGATCCTAGCCCACTAGGAAACAAGGTTTCCCGAGTACTCGACAGAGGGTTAGAGGCTCGCCGAAAAATAGTGGGAGGCAAGTATTAAATTTCTATATTCGTTTAGTTACTTGCCATACGCGCTCATTTCAATTTTCGCCAAATAAATCGAATAAATATTAGTTGGACTAATATCGTTGTTTTTTAAATAAATAGTTGGACTGTATTCAAACTATTTCAATTAATAGTTGATTTTATAATTGGATTATAGTAATCAATATAATTGAATATAACCAATTAAATTATAGTTGATTATATAGTTGGACTATAGTAATCGTTATAATGAATAGTACCTAAAATCGTTGATTAAATAGTTGGACTATTAGAATCAAGATAATTGAAAGATTAGTGTTTAAAACATAATTCTGGGTGAAAATGTATTTAAACGACTTTAATTTTCAATTTGGAAATAAATAATTCAGGATAGTCCTGAAAACTAAGAAGTTATTTTATTTGATAAAATAACTGTTTAGTTTCTATATTAGGTCCCAAGATCATGAAATCAAGCATAAACTTCGCATGAATACATCAAAGGAATAAGGCGGAATTCATACTCACATTGAATGGTTTGATGCTAGGAAGAACAAGACCCATTTTGCTCCTTGTTGAAGCTCGGTTTTGACCTCCAAAAACAGTAGGGACTGCTCGGTGGGGGGCTGTTTCGATGCTCCAAAATCGGCCATGGAAGACCACCATTGAAGCTCCAAGCTTCAAGCTTCAATAACAAATCCAAGCTCATAAATTCGTTTCCATATCACCATAATATAACCCATGTGTGTGCTAGCACTACTCTTCTTCCTTTGCTTCTCACAAATTCGGTCAAACCAGAAAATTGGAGAACAAAAAATGGCTCCAAGCCGTGAGATAAAGAAGAAGAAAAGAGAGGGAAAAAATTGGTTCCCAAAACCGTGAACCACACTTGGTTGGAGAGAGAGAAAAAAGCTTTTGTATATATATATTTTATTTATTTACCAAGTAAATTAAATAAAAGATATACATTACTTTTTAATCAAAAGTCAAAAGGCAAAAAGCCTATTAATGATTTCCAACATCTTTCCCTATTCACATAAAGTCACTTTAATAAAGTGACAACATGTCATGTCACATCACTCAAAGTGACAAGTGATTTGATGATTGATGCGACTAGCGATTTGACGATTGATGCGACTAGCGATTTGACGCTTGATTTGACTAGCGTGCAGCACTCTAATTCGAAATGCGAATGTGCTCGCAAACAATCTCGGGCTCGGCTCGCTAATTCCAAATTAACGAATTTTCCGCTTCGTCGTAATTAAATGATTACGCCTAGCGGAATCACTTTTCACGTCGCTAACGAATTAATTCTAAAATTAATTCGTTCGTTCGTCCGAATGAAAATCTAATTTTAATTCCGCGTCGAAATCCAATTTCGTTTAATATATCAAATATATTAATTTATCGATTAATTCCAAATTAATCGTTCTCTCTCTTTAACGATACTTTATCCGAGATAAAATATCTCTGTATTAATCCCAGATTAATTTTCTCTCTCTAGGAATTAATCTTCTCTCTTTACTAATTAATCCCAGATTAATCATAGTGCGAGTCATACATCATCGGTGAATCTTTGGGAAGCGACCCATGAGATCTCCGGATATGTTGGCAGTAAATACGGTCGTCGGACTATCCGAACACGTAAGTACCTCGTACTACGTTTATACCGATTTACAAGACAAGGTTGGCTTCTAGCAAAGCGCCATGTCTACCCAATTCTCCAGAAATATTCTTACAGGAATATATAGATCTGTATCAAGCGTAGTATACCGTAGTATTGCGTATATCAGCCCAGTATTAGAAAGTCACGTGCTAGGGCTGGGGCTGGATAAGTGTATGCCCCGTCCGAAGCACATGTCGGATGTCTGGTAACTAGTCTCTATAATCGGATATACATGACCTTGTCATAATATCCCGATGGCCGCCCAGCACTAAGAGCACTAATACCGTATCCTGCGTGACATTATCTCCACTATGACTGGATTGATACTTCCGTCTTGACATCAAACCCAATACACTACGACTCTCTGATAAACCAGAAAGAATGGTGTACGCAGAACCGGTTAAAGCCCTGTACCACCAAGACCAAAGTCTACCGATTATCGCAAGTATTAACGATGTAAGTCTCAGGTTAAGACTATACACACCTACCTTGATTTCGGCCTCCCATAGACACATAGTCATAATACCAATGGGATTCCGAGGGGTCTATCCAGAGCGAAGCTGTTTCCCGTACCATCGGTGAAACACGACCTCCTATCGCACATGCATAAGTATCGATACTTATATATATGAGAACTATGGCCGTTGTGCCCTCACAACGCACACAAGTGCAATACTAGCCTATTCCGCATTATCGATGTCCAGTCTCGATAATACTCCGGCTAGGGATATTTAATGATTAAACCTTCGGGGACTGATACTGTCTCATATCATTCTCAGTCCAGGAACTAATCATAGGGACCTCTCTTCATTTATATATCTATGGTGATCTAATCACAATGATGTTGTAAGTGCAATTTCCTTGTCACATAGTTAATTTGCTACAACAACATAATGATTTGTGCAAATAGTGACGCTATGGGTCATTTTGTCCAACAATCTCCCACTTGGCACATAGCCAGTCACTCAAGTGTCCTACACCCGAACTATGTACGGTTGGCTGAAACTGCTGAGAAATGCATTCGTCAGCGGATTTGCATGATTATCATATTGATGCGATTTATTCGATCATCACATCGCCACGATATATGATCCGAATGAATCAGATGAGTATCTAAGTATGTATCTGGATCGTTGATGAGACCATTAATTCTTTAGCCTGTGCTGACGCCTAGCTCAGCTGCTAACAGAACTATATCTAATCTAATTAGATTTGTATCGACCCAAATGACTTCTATTGCTGCTTCAGCTGCAGCAACAACCTGCATTTGTTGTTTATTCGGTAACAGTATCTTACTTGGAAGATTTCCAGCTCACTGTACCGTTATTCAAACTATATAGTACCGTTTGTGACTTTTAGTCGTCTTTATCGGTTATAGGAAACTTGCTACAGTGAACCCAGTCACTTCAAGTTCTCCTTCTCCATAGACTAAGACAGCATCCTTAGTTCTCTAAGATACTAACGGATGTTATTAACATCAATCCAGTGACTATCACTCGGATTGGCCTGTTTGTGAATCCATATGCTCAAAGCGTATGATACACCAGGTCTCGTACATTTTTCATTGTACGATTTCTAGGAGAGTATTGCGAAAGCCAAGCTTTCGCCGATATTTATTTTATGGGAATCATTTTCCAAGAAATGACGTATTATCATTATTTTATAGGACAACCACTATCAGTGCGCTCCCACTAACCTTCTTATATATATACACTAGAATTATTTTCGTTTTGAATTAAATCATACATCATTATGATTATATCAAAACGATAATTCCAAGAACCTAATGCTTGCTTCAATCCAATCATGGATCGAATAATCTGCATTATCCAAATGGATTTACCGTGGCAACAGGCAAAAAGTTGAATCGTAATCAACACAATGTTGATAACGATACCTTTCCGTTAAAGCCTAGCTTTATACGTTGGTATGTTGTCATCCATGTATGTCTTCCTAGAAGACATATAGTACAATAGGCACAATGCCTTGTGGTACATCAACTAGTATACAAACTGGTTGATATACATGGAATCCATTTCGGATTACATGACACTTTGCCATAATTAGGGAGTTGATACCTTGTATCACTTCCTCATACGTTGTCAGTTAGTATTCCTCAATAAGATAAACATCTTTATGAGGTGCGATCAGAAACCATACCCCAGGTTGTTTTCTGACTCTATCCGACCTACGCGGTTCTTGTGTATTCGAAGATTAATGGTAATAGTCTCATCCTGGATGAACTATTCATGTTCCATTAAGATTCAGTGCCTTGAACAGTATTACTCCGATTTCCATCGAGTTATACTGTCCTCCCACTTACCACTGCATATCGGTATTCCTTTCAGGAAAACCGTATGGTGAGTCACAATCTAATTGTTCTCTTGTGAGATGTATAAGTACAATACTTATGGTATCCCTAGGATAACCTACATTTGGCACTTATCCTATTTGGGTTTTAGTTTGGTATCATCCAAACATATGCCTAACATACCCAAATTATCAGGAATGAGAAACCCGGTTTTTCTTTCCCGTTCATATCTAATATGATATATGTCAAACAGATTATTATGGAACCTTATTCAAAATAAGTTCTTGCACTGTTTAAAGCTTATCCGTTGAAGGAAATGGTAGCTCAGAGCGACTCGTGATTAACCTTATTATGTCTAACAAAATTCGGTTAATCCGTTCGGAACACCCGTCAAACTGATGTATTCCGGGAGGAGTCCTTATTTGAAAAGAATACTATACTCTTCATAAAAACTAGAAACTTATTGCTTAAGTATTTTCCATTACAGTCTTACCATGACGGTTTAATACTTTAGCCGATCTATTTGTCTATTTCGTGTCGAAACTCTAAAAGTTTCCGATTTGTGTTTCAAAAGAAACACATAACCATACGTGATGCCACATCCGTACAGGTCACGAAATATTCAAATCCATATCTAGCCTAGCTAGACATGGGCCCACTTGCTTCACTATTAAGTAGGGCTAACAGATTGGTGGCATTTACATTTTTACCAAGTAAATAGTGTTTTAAGGCACTTTGCCCAAATTGACTAGATTCGTAGACTTTATTTGAATGGAATCAAATCAATCCTGGTATCCGCTCTTCAAAAGTGCGGATATACGATTCTTGTTTATCAGTGTCCCTGACAACTATGCCACAATTAAGTTTCTTAACTGATCAAATCAATTTAAGCTATTATTTGTCATGTTATATAATTGAGATATCATTTATATTCAAAATATAAATTATGTTATTCACATCTAATGTTTATCTCAATATCATCTTTATATAATGAAACACTTTAGTGTTCTAGATATAAAGGTACACCCGCAGTGGGTTATACGCGATATAGAGATAATGTTTCTAGTCAAACTAGCTACATTATAACAGTTTCTAAATTTAAGTACTAACCCGAAGGTAGTTCCTAAATTCAGATATCTACGGTTAAAACAGCGACTTTCGTCCGTTTTCAATTCACGGATAAATCTCAATTGAAGTCAGTATCCTGTTCAAAATAGATTCTGAACATCAATACATATATTTTATGTACCACACTAAGTATTTAAAATCCAATTTTAATACTTGATGTGAACATAATTAAGACAAACATAATGGATTAAGTGTTTGATAATATGACCCATAGCGTCACTATTTGCACAGATCATTGTGTTGCTGTAGCAAATTAACTATGTAACAAGGAAATTGCACTCTCGTCATTTTGTGATTAGATCACCATAGATAAATAAATGAGAGAGGTCCCTATGATTAGTTCCTGGATTGAGATGATATGAGACAGTATCAGTCCACGAAGGATTAATCGTTAAATATCCCGCCGTAGTATTATCGAGACTGGACATCGATAATGCGGAATAGGCTAGTATTGCACTTGTGCGCGTTGTGAGGGCACAACGGCAAAGTTCTCATATATATAAGTATTGGATACTTGTGCAAGTGCGATAGGAGGTCGTGTTTCACCGATTGTATGGGAAACAGCTACGCTCTGGATAGACCATTCGGAATCCCATTGGTATTATGACTAGGTGTCTATGGGAGGCCGAAATCAAGGTAGGTGTGTATAGTCTTAACCTGAGACTTGCATCGCTAATACTTACGACAATCGGTAAACTTTGGTTTTGGTGTTGGGGGACTTTAAACGGGTTCTGTGTACACCACTTCTGGGTTTATCAGAGAATCGTAGTGTATTGGTGATGTCAAGACGGAAGTGTCACTCCAGTCATAATGGAGATGATGTCACGCGCAGGATACGGTATTAGTGCTCTTAAGTGATGCGCATCCAATCGTGATATTATGACCAGGTCATGAATATCCGATTATAGAGACTAGTTACCAGACATCCGATATGTGTTTCGGACGGGGCAGACACTTATCCAGCCCCAGCCCTAGCACGTGACTATCCGATACTGGACGATATGCACAATACAATTGTATACTACGCTTGATACAGATCTAGATATTCTTTGATGAATATGTCCGGAGAACCTGGGAAGACTTGGTGCTTTGCTAGGAGTCGACCTTGTCTCGTAAATCGGTATTAGAACGTAGTACTTGGTACGTACGTGATTCGGATACTCCGACGACCGTATTTACTGCCAGATTATCGGGGATCTCATGGGTCGCTTCCCGATAATCCACGATGACGCACAACTCGCACTCTTGAATAATCTGGGATTATATAGAGAGAGAGAAAATTAATCTAGGATTATAACAGAGATATTTTATCCGGGATAAAATATCGTCTAAAGAGAGAGAACAATTAATTTGGAATTAATCGATGAATTAATATATTCGATATATTAAATGAAATTAGATTTCGACGCGGAATTAAAATTAGATTTTAATTCGGGCAAACGAGTTAATCAGAATTAATTTGTTAGCGACGTAAATAATAATTCGCGAGGCGTAATTATTTATTTAAATTCGATTGAATTAACGTCGCGACGTAAGCTCGGTATTTCGGAAATATCAAACCCGAACGCGTGAGTGCACGTGGGCCCACTTTCATTTGGAAACGTGTGGGGCCCACATGACACATGTCATTCTAATGCTTTGCATGTAGATAGTGTACAATGCACTCAATGTTATTGCATGGAAATTGAGTGTTTGACACTCTAAGCCATTGCATGTGTGTTGTGTCATAAATTTATTATTAATTTAATAAATTATGGCATAAATATAAATTGATTTTTGGTAAATCATTTTATTAACTTAATACAATTCAATCTCTCTCATTTCTCTCTTCTCACCTCACGCCCAAATGATGAAATGCTCACTGGTTTTGAACCAGTTTGGGCGTGAACAAGGGAAGCCAAGAGTTGGGTTTTCATGGTGAAAACCGCAAGTGCTAGCACACTACGAGTCTTGCGAAGGTGGTAGGGAGGTTCACCCATGAGGCGGGACTCATCCGACGGAGTTTGGAGCTTCGTTTTGAGACCCGAAATTCTGTTTTGCAGGGACAGTGGACTGTTGCAGTTTGGCGTGAAGGGCAGTGCGTTTTTGGCCTTGATTCGTCTTCAAATCGACATAACCGATCAATGTGAGTATTCCGCTACCTCCGTTGATGTATTCACGCATTATTTCATGTCTTGATTTGATCTTGGGACCTTAGAATAAACCACCATTAAGCACTTAAGTTATCATTACATGATCTTCCAAAGATTATGCTATACTATTTGCTTAACTCCAGGCTTAGGCATAATACGTTATTTTATCAAATAAAATAAGTTATTATTTTTCCAGGACCGTCCTGAAATTTATTCCCAATTGAAAAATAAAACCGTTTAAATACATTTTCGCCCAGGATTATGTCTTAAACATTAATCTTCATTTTTATATCTTGATTCTAATAGTCCAACTATATAATCAACGATTTGTGGTACTATTTATTATAATGATTATAATAGTCCAACTATATAATCAAATATAATCTAAATTAATTAACCTCAATTACATTGATTTCTATAGTCCAACTATAAAATCAACTGTAAACTGAAATTAATTAATTCAAATATATTGATTAATATAATCCAATTATATATCATCAAATATAATACAGTCCAACTGTTTATAAAAACAACAATTTAAATATTAGTCCAACTAACATTTAATCTAACGACGAAATAATTTGAATGAGCACGTATGGCGAGTAATTGAACGAGTATTGCAAATTCAATTCTTGCCTCCCACTATTTTTCGGCGAGCCTCTAACCCTCTGTCGAGTACTTGGGAAACCGTGTTTCCTAGTGGCTAGGATCCCGTTAAATATCACACAATCTTGACTTTGGCCAACAAATTGTATGATAATTAACTAGGTAGATCTCGAAGATCAATTGGATCCCATCCAATTCCTAGATCTAGTAGGCGGATATCCAAATCCTAAACATATATCTTATATATGCCAATACATCCAATGTATTACCTAACCTTTTTCCTCTGAATCAACTAAGCCTTGGCTTTGGCACAACAAACCTAGTGATCCCAGTCAAGTGTGACCCATTGACCATGGAAAGCTTCGTAATCAATGTCGATGGACAAGAAGTGGTCTTGACTTTGGCCAACAAACCACAACTTGGACAAGACACCGATATGGAACAAAGCTCTCGTGATTCAAACACATCTTTTCGCGGACAAAGGGCTTGACTTTGGCCAACAACCCAATGCCAATCTCGGATCTTGAGTGAGAATCATTCAATGGAAGGAAAAACACTTGATATTGAGCGATGGTTTTTCGCGTGCAAATTGGCTACCAATTTATTATCTTTATTAAGGTCTCATCATCATACACCCTTAAACATGCATTCTAAACATATAATAAAGCGCATATGAAATAAAATAATAATGATATGCGGATGGATACTTTACATTGATCCTAGATCAAATCTCTCATTTTCTCTCTCCAAAGCTAGACATGTATTTACTTCTACCCGTTACACTACACTTCTAAAGAAACCTCATTTACATTGAGGGGAATAGGTGAGAAGAGAATACAAAGAGTATAGAGGTGATAAGGCTCGACACGCAGGTCTAATTAATAAATCAAATTATTACAATTTCCAAAATTGTCCCACACCGACTAATATCCATTCGATATACATTATTCATGCATCGCAACCAGTATTCACACAAGCATGTTATCAATCAATCTAATCCAATTAATTAATCTGATAATTAGTGATCATCCAATGTTCAAACAACGATTTGATTTTTGCGTGAGTCAAACTCGTTTTGCGAATAAGTACTCAAAGTACGAATTCTTGAATTAAATTAAACTACATAATTAAATCCAATTTAATACGCATTTAATTCTAATTCACTATTTAATTCCATATTAAATATTACACTTTTATTAACGAACCTTTACAACTTAAATTCCAAATTTAATCGCAACGGGTCTTAAAGCACGATTAACATCTAATGTTTATTTAATTAAAGTCCAATGGGCTTTTAATTAATTTCTATAAGGCGTGGACTTTTGGTCAACTCGGGTCAAACCGAACAACCAAAATCCAATCCGGGAGTTACCCCATAAGCCCAGAAATCAATTTTGGCCCATTAGGCCCAATTAAATAATTAAGGTCCATGAGGTCATAATTGGACATTATGGATGCGGTTTTAGGCGCAATTAGATCCAACCAAATTTGCTTAAACTCAACTTTGTACAAGAAAGCCCAAAAGCCCAATCACAACCTTAAAGGCCCAATTTCCAAAAATAAGCCCAATTAATTAACTTATAAAATTCTAAATTCCATAAGTAATTAACCTAAGTGTAAACACAATTAACCACCCAATTAATATTTCTAAAACATCAATTAGCATACTTAATCACGCACTTTAACATTAAATTGTCTAACACAATTTATTAAAATCAAAACCAATTTTACATGCTTTTGTTTCGGCAATTAGGGGTTTTTCCAATCCGATTCGGTTTCAATCCAATCAAATCCACAATCATAATTCCCAAATCAATTCAATTCATCCAATGAATTAAAATCAAAAAACACAATGAATTTCAAATTCAATTGAATTCGGCCAAGCCACTTTAATTTGGGAAAAATGTTCCAAATCAAAATTCAATCAAATTGAACTTCAAAACAACATTACCCAATGGTTTTAAGTCATCCAATGATCAAACAAAACAAAATCACCAAGAAATTTAGGGTTCTTTAATTTCGGCCAACATAAGCAATTTGGGGAAATTTGTTCCAAACAACAATTTCAACAAATTGATCCAATCAATCTTAAATTAAACATACTTTAAGCATTCTCATTCATCCAATTTCACAAAATATGCTCAAAATCCAGTTTACCCAAATTTGTCACTTTATGCCAACATAAAAAATTGGGGGAAATTTGTTCCAAACATAATTTCTTCAAATTGATCCAATCAATCATTAATTCAACAACATTTAAGCATACTTAATCAATCAATTTAATCAAATCATGCTTCAATTGATTTTACCCAATTTGTCATGCCCAAAATTTAGGGAAAATTGAATCCAATCCAATTTCATGAAATTGATCATACACAACTTCAATTCAACCTCATTCAAGCATACTTCATCAAACAATTCAACCAAATCATGCCTAAATCGAGTTTACCCAATTTAACCCTACTTTTTCATGCTTGATCAAAGCTCAAGATACCATTGTTTAGTTTCTATATTAGGTCCCAAGATCATGAAATCAAGCATAAAAATTCGCATGAATACATCAAAGGAATAAGGCGGAACTTCATACTCACATTGAATGGTTTGATGCTAGGAAGAACAAGACCCATTTTGCTCCTTGTTGAAGCTCGGTTTTGACCTCCAAAAACAGTAGGGGCTGCTCGGTGGGTGGCTGTTTGATGCTCCAAAATCGGCCAAGGGAGACCACCATTGAAGCTCCAAGCTTCAAGCTTCAATAACAAATCCAAGCTCATAAATTCGTTTCCCTATCACCAATATAAACCCATGTGTGTGCTAGCACTACTCTTCTTCCTTTGCTTCTCACAAATTCGGTCAAACCAGAAAAATTGGAGACAAAAAATGGCTCCAAGCCGTGAGATAAAGAGAAGAAGAAAAGAGAGGGAAAAAATTGGTTCCCAAAACCATTAACCACACTTGGTTGGAGAGAGAGAGAGAAAAAAGCTTTTGTATAATATATTTATTTTATTTACCAAGTAAATTAAATAAAAGATATACATACTTTTTAATTCAAAAGTCAAAAGGTCAAAAAGCCTATTAATGATTTCCAACATCTTTCACTATTCAAATCAAGTCACTTAATAAAGTGACAACAATGTCATGTCACATCACTCAAAGTGACAGTGATTTGACGATTGATGCGACTAGCGATTTGATGCTTGATTTGACTAGCGTGTCGCACTCTAATTTGAAATGCGAATGTGCTCGCAAAAAATCTCGGGCTCGGGTTCGCTAATTCCAAATTAACGAATTTTCCGTTGCGTCGTAATTAAATGATTACGCCTAGCGAAATCACTATTCACATCGCTAACGAATTAATTCTAAATTAATTCGTTCGCCCGAATTAAAATCTAATTTAATTCCGTGTCGAAATCCAATTTCGTTTAATATATCAAATATATTAATTTATCAATTAATTCCAAATTAATCGTTCTCTCTCTTTAACGATACTTTATCCGAGATAAAATATCTCTGTATTTAATCCCAGATTAATTTTCTCTCTCTAGGAATTAATCTTCTCTCTTTACTAATTATCCCAGATTAATCATAGTGCGAGTCATACATCATCGGTGAATCTTTGGGAAGCGACCATGAGATCTCCGGATATGTTGGCAGTAAATACGGTCGTCGGACTATCCGAACACGTAAGTACCTCGTACTACGTTTAATACCGATTTACAAGACAAGGTTGGCTTCTAGCAAAGCGCCATGTCTACCCAATTCTTCAGAAATATTCTTACAGGAATATATAGATCTGTATCAAGCATAGTATACCGTATATTGCGTATATCAGCCCAGTATTAGATAGTCACGTGCTAGGGCTGGGGCTGGATAGTGTCTGTTGGTTATTCTAAGGTCCCAAGATCAAATCAAGACATGAAATAATGCGTGAAATCAACACGGAGGTAGCAGAATACTCACATTGATCGGTTGAGTCGATTTGGAGACGAATGAAAGCCAAAAATGCACTGCCTTGCTCACCCCACTGCAGCAGCCACTGCCCTGCAAAACAGAAATGTGAGTGAAGAAACGGAGCTCCTAGCTTCGTCGGATGGATCCCGTCTCAATGGTCGAACCTCCCTACCACATTCGCAAGACTTGTAAGTGTGCTAGCACTTGATTTCTCACCATGAAAACCACTCTTGCTTCCCTATGTTCACGCCAAAACTGGTTCAAAACCAGTGAAGAATAGCTTCTTGTTTGCGTGAGAGAGATGAGAGAATTGAGAGAAAATGTGTTAAGTTATTAAAATGATTTACCAAAAATCAATTTTTATTTATGCCATAATATTTATTAAATTAATAATAAAATTATGACACAAAACATGCAATGGCTTAGAGTGTCAAACACTCAATTTCCATGCAATAACATTGAGTGCATTGTACACTATCTACATGCAATAACATTGAGTGCATTGTACACTATCTACATGCAATGCATTAGAATGACATGTGTCATGTGGGCCCACACGTTTCCAAATGAAAGTGGGCCCACATGCACTCACGCGTTCGGGTTCGATATTTCCGAAATACCGAGCTTACGTCGCGACGTTAATTCAATCGAATAATTGCGGCTAGCGAAATTATTATTTACGTCGCTAACGAATTAATTCTAAATTAACTCGTTTGCCCGAATTAAAATCTAATTTAATTCCGCGTCGAAATCTAATTTCGATTAATATATCGAATATATTAATTTACCGATTAATTCCAAATTATCGTTATCTCTCTCTAGACGATATTTTATCCTAGATAAAATATCTCCGTAATTAATCCTAGATTAATTTTCTCTCTCATCTATATAATCCCAGATTATTCAAGAGTGCAAGTTGTGCGTCATCGGTGGATTATCGGGAAGCGACCCATGAGATCCCCGGATTAGTTGGCAGTAAATGCGGTCGCCGGAGTTCCGAATCACACGTACGTACCAAGTACTACGTTCTACCGATTTACGAGACAAGGTCGACTCCTAGCAAAGCACCAAGTCTACCTAATTCTCCGGACATATCCATTAAAGAATATCAAAGATCTGTATCAAGCGTAGTATACTAATGTATTGTGCATATCGGTCCAGTATCGGATAGTCACGTCCTAGGGCTGGGGCTGGATAAGTGTCTGCCCCGTCCGAAACACATATCGGATGTCTGGTAACTAGTCTCTATAATCGGATATTCATGACCTGGTCATAATATCACGATTGGATGCGCATCACTTAAGAGCACTAATACCGTATCCTGCGTGACATCATCTCCACTATGACTGGAGTGATACTTCCGTCTCGACATCACATCCAATACACTACGACTCTCTGATAAATCCAGAAGTGGTGTACGCAGAACCGGTTAAAGCCCTGTACCACCAAGACCAAAGTCTATCGATTATCGTAAGTATTAGCGATGCAAGTCTCAGGTTAAGACTATACACACCTACCTTGATTTCGGCCTCCCATAGACACCTAGTCATAATACCAATGGGATTCCGAAGGGTCTATCCAGAGCGAAGCTGTTTCCCGTACCATCGGTGAAACACGACCTCCTATCGCACTTGCACAAGTATCCAATACTGATATATATGAGAACTATGCTGTTGTGCCCTCACAACGCACACAAGTGCAATACTAGCCTATACCGCATTATCGATGTCCAGTCTCGATAATACTACGGCTAGGATATTTATTGATTAATCCTTCGTGGACTGATACTGTCTCATATCATCTCAATCCAGGAACTAATCATAGGGACCTCTCTTCATTCATATATCTATGGTGATCTAATCACAAATGATGAGAGTGCAATTTCCTTGTCACATAGTTAATTTGCTACAACAACACAATGATCTGTGCAAATAGTGACGCTATGGGTCATTTTGTCCAACAATCTCCCACTTGGCACATAGCCAGTCACTCAAGTGTCCCACACCCGAACTATGTACTGTTCGCTCAAATTGCTGAGGAAAAGTTTTCGTCCGGATTTGTTCGATTATCGTTTGACGTGATTTATACGATCATCACATCGCCACGATGTATGATCCGAACGAATCAGATGATACAAGTATATATCTGGATCGTCGATGAGACCTTTAATTCCTTAGCTTGTGCTGACGCCTAGCTCAGCTGCTAACAGAACTTATATCTAATCTAATTAGATTTACTTTCGACCCAAAAGACTTCTATTGCTGCCGCCTAGCTGCAGCAATAATCCGCATTTGTTGTTTATTCGGCAACAGTTATCTTGCTTGGAAGATTTCCAGCTCACTGTCCCGGTGTTCAAACTTTATAGTACCGCAGTATTTAATCGTTTGGAAACTTGCTGCAGTGATCCCAGTCACTTCAAGTTCTCCTTCTCCATAGTAAAAGATAGCATCTTTAGTTCTCAGAGATACTAACAGATGTTCTTAACTTCAATCCAGTGACTATCACTTGGATTGACCCGATTGTGACTCCTTATGCTCGAAGCGTATGAGACACCATACAAGTACATTTTAAATGTACAATTTCCCAGAGAGTGTTAACAACTCCAAATCTATCCCAGTAGAATTTTATTCCTTGAATAAAGGTTGTTACTCCCAGAATTCTACGGAGAATTTCTATTGAAAGAATATCTATGAAAACCAAGCTTCACCAATTGTTTTATGGGAATTTCACTGTCAGTGCGCTCTCCCACTAACCTCTTATATACACAAGAATTATTTCGTTTTGAGTCAAATCATAAACCATTATGATTATTTCAAAACGTCAGTTCCAAGAACCTTATGCTTGCATTAATCCAAACATGGATCGAATAACCCGCAAACCTTGTTTTTCGGTTATACAAAATCGTCAGGATGTTGTAAAATCCTCCAAAAGGTTTCATTTTCAGGAAAGCGATTTTGATTTGTAACTGACATATTTCATAAACGAAATATACAGTTATCAACAAGCATCTTCAAAAATGGATTTACCATGGCAACAGTAAAAGGGTTGAACCGTTATTAACACAATGTTGATAACGATACCTTTTTCGTCAAAAGCCTAACTTTGTACGTTGGTATGTTGCCTTCCTGTATGTCTTCCTTGAAGACGTTTAACGTAACCATAGGCACAATGCCTTATGGTACAACAACTAGTATCCAAAATACTTGTTATACATGGAATCCATTTCGGATTCATGGCACTTTGCCATAACAGAGAGTCGATACACCTTGTATCACTTCCTCAAAACGTAGTCGGATGGTACACCTCCATAAGATTGACATCTTTATGAGGTTAGAGCAGAAACCCATACCCTAGGTTGTTTTCTGACTCTATCCGATCTACGAGTTTCTTGTGTATTTGAAGGTTAATGGTATAGTTTCATCATAGATGAACTATTTGTGTTTCCATTAAGGACTTCGTGCCTTGAACAGTATTACTCCGTTTTCATCGAGTATCACTATCCTCCCACTGACCACTGCATATCGGTATTTCTCTCAGGAAAACCGCATGGTGAGCAACAATCACATTGCTCTCATGTGGGATTTATAAGTACTATACTTAAGGTTTCCCTTAGGATAACCTATATTGGCACTTATCCAATTTGGGTGTCTTTTAGTTTGGTATCATCCAACGTCATGCCTGGCATACCCAAATTATCAGGAATGAGAAACCCCCGTTTCTTCCCTGTTCATATCCTATATGAAATATGTGAACAGATTTTCATGGAACCTTATTCTAAATAAGTTTTGCACTGTTATACATATCCTGTAGAAGGAAATAGTAGCTCAGAGCGACTCGTGATAAACCTTATCATGTCCAACAAATTCGGTTTAGTTCAGACACACCGTCTAACTGACGTGTCTCGGGAGGAGTCCTTACATGAAAGAACACCGTACTCTTTCATTTATATATGAAACTTACTGCTTAAGTATTTTCCATTTCGGTCTTACCGTGGCGGAATAACACTAGAGCCGATCTGTTTGTTTTCTTCGTGTCGAAACTTCAAAAGTTTCCGATCTGTGTTCTTCAAAAGAAACACATAACTACAACGTGATGCTACATCCGTTAAGGTCACGAAATATTCATTGTTCACATCTAGCCTAGCTAGATATGGGCCCACTTTATTCACCATGAATAGGGCTAACAGATCGGTGGCCCTTTTACTATTACCAAGTAAATAGTATTTTAGGTATTTAACCTAATAAACTAGATTCGTAGACCTTATTTGAATAATCAAATCAGTCCTAGTATCCACTCTTCAAAAGTGTGGATATACGAGTCTTGTTTAATTGTGTCCTAGAAAACAATGCCACAAATAAGTCTCCATTGATCAAATCAATTTAAGCTATTGTAGACAACAGAAACTGGACGACGCATGCTGTTCTAGGCTCGCGGCACTAGTTGGGAGTACGGAGTAGCCACGGGGGACTAAACCGGAGAATAATGGAGTCGCCACCCGGTGTGACCGGGAAAATGAGATTTAAGGCCGCACTCACCCCTCGCAAGGGAGACCTCAACCGTTGGTTCGGAATGGTCCCTTACTTGTGTCACTTGTAATGAAAGGATTTACATAATAATTTAATCAAGTTTAAGTAACATTTATTTCCAAGGATATCATGCTTCTAAATTCACATATTCAAGATAAAACTTACACCTAAATTTACATACATTTCACATCTGAGTACATGCTTGGAAGTACA
>SKCR01042631.1:0-55771 GCA_019454045.1 Zanthoxylum bungeanum
TTGTCTTGTCTGTAAGAAGATTTACTGTCATATTCTCAATGTAATAAATACAATGTGGAACTATTAGGTGAATTCTCTGCAAAGGACCTGCCACGAACTTTCAGAAGTGAAAGTGACAGTAAGATTGGCGTTCCGTCAATTGATCTCAGTGAAGTATCAAAGTCACAAAGTTATTCAGCTTATGCTGACCAGTTGGAGATGGAGAGTAAGTTGCTTGGTCTGTCTTGTCTGGAAGAAGAATTACTGTCATATTCTCAATGTAACAAATACAATCTAGAACAACAATTTCAGGACATCTCTTACGACACAGGGCATAGTAGTTCAGCCAGTTTTCTTAACTTTCCCAAAGATTGTGAGTTACACAAAGCACTTGGATCAGCATTTCAGAGTCATACAAGTGAATACTTGTGGGACTCAACTCTCTTGGTTGATAATATATGTAACAGCTCAAGTTTGACTCGCAAAAGAGATCTCGATGATGGAATCGAGCCTACAAGTTCTGCCAAAGGCATGGATGCAGAATATTTGTTGGGAGCTGTTGTTGCCAGTGTATGTAAGGGTACAGATGATACTTCTGATATTTTCAGTAGTGTCAGATCTTCTTTAACTTCATTAGAAAAATTTGTTAATCTCTCTACACCACAAAGCCATTCTAAGGAAAGCACTTTGGTGGAGGATGATACATTTCCATGGAGCAATGTCACATCTGCACCTCTTACTGGGGAGAAAAATGAATTTACACCAATTTCTGCTTCTTTCAAGAGCAAGATGGGAACATTTGTTGACAAGGAGCAGCTGGAAAAAGGATTCAACAGTGTGCAGCCTAGGAAGGGAATGAAGCTGTCCAATGTAAGCAAAAGGAGGACTAAACCTGGTGATAACCAGAAACCAAGACCGAGGGATAGGCAGCTGATCCAGGACCGCATTAAGGAACTTCGTGAACTTGTTCCAAATGGTGTGAAGGTCAGTACTTACTGCTTAAGCTGTGTTAATCCCTTTTTGCAGCTCTGGCTCAGCAGCTTTCACTAATTTATTTGGTGTTTTGTGATAAATTCAGTGTAGCATAGATGGTCTCTTAGGTCGAACCATAGAGCACATGCTGCACTTGAGAAGTGTAACTGACCAAGCTGAGAAGTTGAACAAGTGGGTGCATCACGAGGTATGATCTCTAAAACAGTCCATATTTCTTTTAAATGTCAATCACTCCTCTGGCAAGTTATTTGTTTCTGCTGGGGGTACATAGATAAGTTTTAACCGAAAAAGATCATATTAAACGACAGGTTTGGCACAGTGAATGTCAGCCATGGAGATAGAGAATGCAATAGATGTCCCAAGAAACTATTGGATAAGTGCGATTAGTATTGTGTTTATATACATTTTATTTGACACCACTCATTAACAAATACACAGAAGGAAAAAGAAAATCAGAGACCTTTTCACAGTTGATTGGACACTAGTTTAAGAAACATCATAATCATTATGCCCACTAGAAACTGGATGTATCAAAATCCACACTATCTATGGTTATGTACTTTGCTTGCTGTGTTAAATCACTATGATCCCGTAATAATTGCATAAACACCTCCCTCCAGTTACAAGGACTAGGCATATGTTATTGTCTGAGTTTGGCCGCTGAAACATAGGATATGCTTATGTGATCTGTAAGTGGAAGTGCTAAAACTCAAAAATGTTTTGTTTACAGGTTGCTGCCCGCAAGGATTTAAGATCATCCGAAACCAAGGATGGTAACAAAAACGGAACCACTTGGGCATTTGAAGTTGGAAATGAACTCCTAGTCTGCCCAATAGTCGTTGAAGATCTTGCGTACCCAGGACACATGCTCATAGAGGTTAGTCCTTCGTCTCAATCATCCAACAAACCATATAGTTTGTAAATTTCGAATGCTAATTGCCAAGCCACATTCAACACAGATGCTATGTAATGAGGACAGTCTATTCCTTGAGATTGCACAGGTGATAAGGAGATTAGGATTAACCATCCTTAAAGGTGTCATGGAAAGCCGTAGTAACAATACATGGGCTCACTTCATTGTAGAGGTATACTTTCTATTTCTGTGTTTTTTTTTTTTACATGCGAATGAATATCATATAATGGAAAGTCTTAATATGAGAGACACTGCAACATATGCAGGCTTCCAAAGGCTTTCACAGAACGGAGATTTTCTGGCCTCTTATGCACCTGTTGCAGCGCAAAAAAAACCCCATCTCCAGCAAGATTTGAAAATGTCAACCATTCATAAGAAGCCATCCAAGAAAAGTGGAGAACAATTCCAATAAGTTAAAAACACCTTTGCATTACCAAGCATTAGAGTTAGAAACCTACTTGATATCCATCTATTGTATCAATACAAGGATTAATTTTGTGAAGACTCAGATGGAATGTTATTCGGTGTTTTGTGTTGATTTAAAAACCATGCTCTAAACAAATGAATGCTTGCTCGCTTCCAGATGTACATCATACATGAATGTTCTTACATTGTCTAGCACAAGCTTTCTTGATTTATCGTTTTGATAATCAAAGCTGTTTTGTTTCTGCCAGCAGTAACGTGTGCCACCAACCACATGCGACGTTTCTGGGCAGGCAATCATTGATAGGTACTAGAGAAGGGATGTTGCGGTCAATGGAATCACCTAAACCCAACTGCCTCACAAGGAGAAGGAAAGATCAATTGCTGGAAGCAATTACATTTTACATTTGTTAAATATGTGACGAAAGAATGCAAGAAAATCATGAATATGTGATACCTGACCATATTTGTTCCATCCCCAGCTCAGGACTTGGCCATCCTCTTCAATAAACAACAGCAAAAAAAAAAAAAAAAAAAAAACCAACAGTGTCAGAGAAAGAAAATGGAACACCGCCATAGTGTTTAACAATTTTCTTGTCAAATCCATTAAACTAGACTAATCAAATTGTTCTGATACAAGTAACTGACTCCACGGAAACATCTACTACTATAAGCATGGAACAATCACACTATTTTTTCCTCAAAAATTTTGGTTGCTCATCATTAGACAAGATGAGACAAGCACAAGAAGACCTCCAACATGGAATGGTGTGATAGAACATCTAGTGTGCAGAAGTGAAAAAGATGCATCTGAAATACAACCATTCACGAGATACGAGGGGCATTAAACCTCTAGTCCTACCCCGAGGCCAGTGTCTAATACCCTAATCAGGTTTTCCGAAAAAAAAAAAAAACACTACAGAAGCATATAAAATTCATCAGATTAATTCTTTGAATTCAATGGGCCTATGTTTAGGCCTATAAATATTTATCCTCAACCTGAAAACTTATCTAGACGGCTAGACCTCATGCATTGACCATCAGCAATAGATTCATACCTGTTAGCATGGCACTATGTCGAGCCCCACAAGATACTACTTTTGCACGCTTACTTTCCACACTTGGAGCATCCAATAGCTTAGGTAAAGTCTGGGGCAGACATGCATATCCCTTAGTTTATATAATAAATCTCAAGAAGTTCCCTCTAAAAAATTATAGTGCAAATTGGACTGATGAACCTCTACTCATTAGCCAGGATCTGAAGGAATCTACTGGTTTGGGCAACTAATACTAGGTCGAGGATAATACTAGCTCACCAAAATATAGAAAATTTCATCCAGATTATAAATGGAATTGGCTTGGCTAAAATCAACAGATCATAGCTTGTGGCATGTACCTCAGCCTGATCAGCACCAGTTCCCAACTGTCCAAACTGATTTCCACCAAAGACATACACACGACCCTCCACTGAGATACACATGGTATGCCACAGTCCAGCCGCAATTTGTTCTACTTGAATACTCGATAAAGAAGACACACAAGTTGGTCTCAGCTGATCATTTGTACTTCCATGCCCACACTAGATCATAGAAATGTCAGACGAGACAACAACTTTAGTTGGGACAACTGAAATACTAAAAAAACATGGTGTACAAACTTAATTTTATTAAAATGAAAATGCAATAGCCCAAGAGCACGAAAGAAAGAAGAAACTGCTCTTCCACAGAAATTGTGGGCAAAAAAATCCGGCATCCATTCAACCCTACTTATCAGCCCTTGTGAAGCATGAAATATAAGTGCCACAAGGAATAGGAAACCAAAGTTTCCAGGTGCTAGTTCCTACATTTTTCTATTGAGTCATATCCAGATGTTGGGCCCACTTAGGAATTACTCAACCTAAGTAGTTAAAAGAATGGCATAGTGCATGAGGCTTCCCACACCGTGGGCTTTGGGGAAGATTCAATATGTATTAAGCAGTTGTAACAAAAACAAAAAAAGGCTGTGATACAAGAAGCAAAAATGAGTGCTATCATTCAACAGAAGCCAATACGAGCTCACCTGCCCATAGAGTCCCCAGCCAAAAGTAAGAAGTGCTCCTGTATCTACAAAATAAGAAAAATTAAGGGAAAATCCCAGGTCAGTATATACCATAATCAATAAGAAGTTAACAACGTCACCAACTACCATCAAAACCATCCTAGAAAGCAACAAAATGACTTCATCAACCAATGAAAGCAAGCTGTGGGATGATAAGAGATATCCAAAATGATCATATTAACATCAACTGAATAATATACATAACTCAAGGAAAAAATTTCTCATTAAGATTAAAAGGCTTTCCAGCATTTTGACGACTAAAAAAATCAGCCATCAAATGCTGACCTGTTACTAGTGCACTATGCCGACCACCACAAGCGATTCTTTTCACATAACTTCCGCCAACCTTCGCAGATGAGTTCACGCTACCTTGATGAACCAGTAACAACCTATCCTTTCCAGAAGCAGCAGGCTCGATGCACGGGATGAGATGAGGAGTTGACACCATTTTTATCCTGGTACCCAAACCTAGCTGCCCTTCGCCTCCATAGCCCCAACCCCACACCTGTCCCATATCTGCAACTTCGGTAAAAACATGATGCATCAGGAGTCTTTCTTTACATCAAAAATCTTCGGTAAAAACATGATGCATCAGGAGTCTTTCTTTACATCAAAAATCTTCCAATAGCTTCGTACTTCCTATGACCTACAAAACTACGTAGTGTGACCACAAAGAAAGCCCTGAAAATGTGAAGTGTTTGGGTTGTGCTGACCCAAGACTTTATTGATTCACCTGATAGTACTAAAGTATGGCGCCCACCAGCAGCAACCATGGTGACCTTCACTCCCAGGTTTAGAGTTACTAGACAAGGAGACACTGTGAAAAATTCATCACCAGATGCTGGGTTCTCAGACTCCTCTCTAGCTGATGATGTTTTTCTTCGCTTTATAACTTCCTCTCCAGCCCTTTTGTTGTCCGACTGAGATGCTGTCCCACCAGTTATATTCGAGCTCTGAGACCCTGGGCTAACTGTGAATATTTCAACTGTCATAACAGCGTTTGAAAATCAGAAAGGCTATTTCCTTGAGATCCCATGTTTAAAAAACAATTACCTTGCTCACTTGTCAGTGCACTTTGTTTTCCGACGTTATCCCTTCGGAGGGTGACTTTTGCAGAGGGGACGCACTCTTTCCAGCCCCACGTGTATACTTCTCCTGCTTCTGCTGAGAAATGACATATCATTATTCCAGAACAGTTCGGGAACAGAATTTGTTCACTACATCAACTGAAAACCCCATCTAGATTAGAATAGGGAACTAGCTTAAAAATTAAAATGCCTGTTACCATGGACATCACTTAATTCCTACATATGCTACTGAACAAACAAAATTGGCATTTTCCCACATATCTTTTTATGGTCTATTTTCACTATCACCAAATATAGGTGATATTAACTAAATCAATTGATCAAATCAAAGGCAATCAAATTGTATCCGTTCTTTAATTTGCACTCTTTCTTCTTGTTTAAGAAACTTATTTATTGCTACCAAAGAAAGTACCTGTAACTGAGACACAATGAGCCCAACCAGCAGCTGCCATAGCTACTGAAGCATCACTGGGAAGATGAAATGGTTCTGGAGTTTCCTTAATAATGTGCCGCATAAAGAGTACGCTAAATCAATTTAAATTAGAAACAAAAATTCAATCTTTAATACATTAGTAGATGACCGCATTACCCCATGCTTCCCTGAAGTCAAATAGCTTTGACCTTCATCATCCGCCGAGCCCCACGTTATCAGTTTCCCAGACTCTATTTAAATCAACCACCGATCGAGATTCAGAAACACGATTTCATAAAAAAATTTTCTTAAAAAGACGAAAACAGAGAAATTAAAAATTTTTGACCTGAAATGGCGAGAGCGAATCCACAGCCACCTCCACAAACGTCCTTCCACGTATCACCGCCACGTAAGCTTACCGGGATCGGAGAGAGGATCGGCGATTTTTCCGGCGAAACTCCGGGAAGGTATCCCCACATATACATGGCGGTCCCTTTACATTCTTCCATTTTCTCATTTTCTTCCCTGTTATTTCCATCCATCACGAGAAATTAAACAAAATCTTGAGCTTCCGGTGAGAAGTATTATTTGATTTCTGGTTAAGATTTGTGTTTGCCAAAGAGAGTTGAATCCATTTTAGTTAAAGCTCAAAACTTCAATAATAATAATAATAATAATAACAACTTGAACAAATCTAGGGGCGTATCAATTACAAGGAAATGGCATATGCCACGTGGATGCCACGTATTTCTAAAAACACGTGGCGTGATCACGACCGTGTTCTGGATTATTCTTTCTACGCCACGAGTTCCCTAGAACTTTCTGGAAGATCAGGGAAGACCTTCCTCGTTTTCAAAGTTTGTGTAGTTGCTGCCACGTGGTGGGGCAACGTATCTAATACTTGTATATATTAATTTAATGTATCGATTGCATTAATTATTTGTTTATTCGTTTTTTAATCATCGCGTGCCCGAGCTAGGTATAGGGAATGCGCGGCTGAATCAAGGCCGTTCAGATTAAAATTTGTTATATTTAAAAAATACGTCTAATTTAAGATTTGATGCGATAATAATATATTATTTAAGGAAAAAATTTAGCCACGACAGCCACCACCACCTTGTCAATAGCTTTTCCCCTCCTCCTCTGGCCAGATCTCTCTCCTCTTGTGGCTTTTGTTGCTTTTTTTTTAAAAAAAAAAAAATATATATTTATTTCGTTTTTTTTTTTTTTCCATTTTTGTGGTAGTGAAGGGTGGTAATAGTGTTTTTCTTTTAACTTGGGATGTATTTTTTTGTTTGTTATGTTTCTAATTTATTGTGTTGGTGGGCTCTTGATAATTTACTCAAATGAGTTGTTTTCTCTTACGTTGGTTCGTTGGTATAATATTAATAATATCGCGCCGTGATAGATCAGAGATGATAATTGAATTACCCAATTGTTTTAGGTTAAGTGACGTGGCTATGTTTCATACTACATACAATACCATCCATTATGATATGACTTTTATTGGCTATTTGAGCAATTTAAGAAAGTTATGTATGGTGATTCGTCGAAAATGATAATTAATAATCAAGATCCAACAAAGTCTACAACTATTTGTCTAGCCTTGCTATATATCTTTCATAGATTTTGTTGTTGGCACATTTGAATAAATTTTCAGAAAATTTACCTACAATAATGTATCGGTATCATTATGTATTTTAAGCACTACATATGGGAATCACATACCATTGAAGAGTTAGATACAACGTGGAAGAATGTCATCAAGAAATCAAATTTAACTGATAATGGGTGGTTCCAATCAATATATAAAACAAGATCAAAATGGGTGTCAGCATATGTGAATTACGTGTTCTCAGTTGGAATATCAAATAGCCAACGAGTTGAAAGTAGTCATTCTTCAAAATGTATGTTTCGAAAAAAATTCACTACTTGACTTTGTGATTCGGTTTAATAGAGCACTTGCTAGACAACAACATGAGGTGTTTAAAGTCGATCATATTGACTTGAATGAAAATGTCTGAAATTTATATCCGATATATTTTTATAAGTTTCAAGTTAAATATAACACCCCAGTCATTTTAGCATATTTATCATGTTCTTATAATTCATGCATGTGATGTTTTATGCACGTGTAGGGTCTGTATATAGACCGACCCCGAGCAAGTCGTTTGCAATCCAACGAGGGATTCCATTTAACATAGAGGAAGACCAGAGACAAGTTCAGTTAAGATGTAGAGAAAATTTCAAGATCATATTTGTGTCACGTTCGTGCCAGAGTTCAAACGCAACCAGTTTTCGCGTTTGTGACGCGTTCTTTAGTCCGTTCGAACGAAACCTTCCAGGGGATTTTTGTTCATGTGACGTTCGAACTCGACTTGCCAGAATTGTGCGCGTTCATGTGGCTTGTGAGTGGTATTCGAACGGCCTTATGATTTTTAGAAGGAAAACACTAGAGTTTCGTGGCCCATAAAAATAGGTCACTTCTTCATTTTTCTCTCAACTCTCTCACACATCACCCACGTCCAAGAACCTCCACTTTTCTTTAGATCAAGCTTAGATTATAGTGATTTCCATGCATCCCCAAGTAACAATGAAGCTAGTAAATTTCTCTATTTTTTAATCTAGCTATTGCCTGTATTTTAACATTATTTTACAAGCTTCTCATGTGCATCCATGGAAACCCATGCATGACCCATGTCAATTTTTCACGATTTGGGTTAATTAAAGTGTTAATAATGCTTAGATTAGTGATTATTGTCATGATTTGTGCATGGTTTGAGTTGAATCAAAGCCTAGGGTTTGGGTTTGGACGTTCCTATGAGTGTGAGGTATAACTAGGCAAAATCCTCATGATTTGGGGATGCATAAGACAAGATTCATGTTTTTATTGTGTTGTGATAATTGCTTGTGAGGAATGGTGTAGTTGTCGTGAGTTGGGTGTGCGATTTGGAGATTTTGGCTGTGAACCCCTCTTGGTGATGTCTTGAGTGAATGGTAAGGTTAGATATCTCGTTATGGTATCTCGCAACAGCTTAGAATACGAGAAATGCCTTAGGCTTCATGAGCATATGCATTGTTCACATACATGATTAGAATCATAGTGTTTAAGTATACTAACTATACTTGAATCTATAAATTCCACGCATGAGGATCCCTTCAGTTTCATTTGAGCAGGCGAGCGTTAGGACAACGGTTCTGTGAGTGAATGTTATTTCCCTTATTATGTTTTCAAGTTATTACGGTTGCGGTATGCCTTACTTATAGATTATGTATTATAAATAACGATCCATGTTTCATTTTACACAAATTATGTGGCATGATCTTTAAGTCGCATTTGATGGTCACAACTCATGTTCTCAGTTTGTAGCCCATGTGTACTCACTTATAGTTCATGTATTTACAAGCCACGTATACACGTTTTCAGTTTGTGTTCACACGTTACTGTTGGGGCAGATGCGGAACCCCTGGGGTTGGATCAGTTTCTTACGCATCAGAATTGGGTCTAACCCTTGAATATAAAGCATGAATGTATTTTTAAATAATTAAATGGAATATTATATTCCATGACGAATCCATAGGAAAAACTCTGGGACAAATCTGAGTCCGAAAGCTCCAAAATGGAGAAAAAGAAGTTTCAACGCGCGAGAGTTGCGACGCATGTTGTGCGCATGTTGTGACGCGCAAGTGCGAGAGCATCAGCTCTCGGCACGTTGCGCCGTGCGCTTATAGAAATTGTTCCTAGAGAGCAATTTCCACTTATTTTTAACCCAAATCACTTCAAATTTTCTCCAAACACCCAAAATATACTTTCAACATCAAAACCAACATCAACACATGTTATAGAACAAAATCATATTTATCAAAAATATCAAATATTTTACAAAACATAAATATATTCAAAATACATATATGCACAACTTTGAAACTAAAATACAAACCAAACAACAATCCCACAAAAAAATAACCCATTAACAATTCTAGGCCACTTAAAGGTAGTCAAGTGATTCTAGAATGGTAGCTATAACTCTAAGTTTTCATATAGAGTTCAAAACTCCAATTTTGTGTTTCATGTCTAATATGCATAAAATTTTACCAAATCACAACTATATTGTGTTTCTATACTTCGAAAACATCTATACATAATTTATTAACCTAATTTCAACTTCAAACTATATTATTATGGATCAAATACATAATACATCACCATATGCTTCATTAATGATATCAAATCACTAATGAAAAATATAGTTTATTAGAGAAGATCAAACTAACGTAACAAGCTTGGATGAAGGATCTAATCTTCTTCTCTTTGTTGAAAATTATAGAGAACTTCCAAAATTTCTCTCACAAATCTTTAAGTTAACTCTTTACTTAATAAAAAATACTCAAGCTTCTAATTTTTAATTAATCAAAGTTTAATCAATTTTTAGGTTGGCTTAATCCAATTTATCTAAATATGCATACTAGGTGTTATCTTATCATTTTTGTCTAACAACTTGATTAATCAAATTAATCAAGTGATATGCACATATCATTACATATTTTATAAATACCAAAATATCCTCCAATTGTAAAAATATTTATGAAATTACAACAAAATCCTTATGTGATTATAAATTTAGATTAATCTAATCAATCCAAATTGGTCTAGTAAATATTTAATATTATTTAATAATATTTAATTATTTTAATTGATAAGTATAATATCCAATATTATTTATTATCAAACATGATTGGCTACCAGAGTACTCAACGAGTACACTTCATATTATGAGACTCTCTAAATTCAGACATGTTCGTTATATGAACCTAGTTCATATGTACACAATTCGGCTACCTCCGAAATTATGAAGAACATGAACGACCTTTTCAAACTATACAAGTCGAGGTCATTACATATATTTAATAGTCCTTCCGTCGTAGGCTATCCGAGTTATGCTTAGGAAACATGGATTATACCGTCATGTTTCCAAGACGCATATCTCATATTGTCGACCTGTCTACGATTCTTTACAACTAATCAGAACATTATTTTTGAGGTATATGCGACCAGCCCTAGGTGATCGGCTTCGGCTAAAGTCTTAAGAATTGTGACCCATAAACATTGATATCTAAAACCCTTATGGTACACATCCAGTCCTACAAATCCTATCTTGATACACACTGATTAACGAGTGTATCAGTCCATACCTAACGAACATCTAGTGGTCAGAACAAGAAATGTTTCCTACATACATGGCAACAAAGTGTGGAGGATCACACACAAAATCAATGTTATCCTATAGAAAAATGATCACATATGCTACTTGATAAGTGCATGAAAAATGTACTTTGAACATCACTAATTCGGTTTGATTATCATGTGTTTAATATTAATTATAGTTTATTTTGTGATTTGTTATTAGGAAGCAATGAAACATGGATATTGGAGCAATTACGCGTGTTTAATGACCTTACGAACACATCGGAAGCACGCAGGAAACGAGCAGAAACACATGAATCATTATCATGCAAGCCTGGCCGCGAGTCGCTTAGTTCATTTTTTACGCAAATAATGACTCCGGGACCCCTCTATAAATACTCAAGCTCGTCCATAACCATAAAAACAGAGAGAAAAAAAAGAGAAAACACACAACAAATAGTTAGAAACATAATTTTTAGAGAGAAGAACAAAGAAGTTTCAAGCCAAACAGGATGTCTCTCCGATCTATCAAGGTTGTGTCTCTCTTCTCCATGAAGAACTAATCTCCTAGGCAAAGCTAATGATGAAATCTCGTATTTAACTCTTATATTCATGTTTTTGATTCCCGAATACTCTTCAATGTTTAATAGAATTGATGATTTATTATTTTCTATTATTTTTTGATTTGTAATCCAGAGATTGTGTTTTACCAACTTGTATATAGGAATAGTCATGCTTCTTCTATATGTGATTGGAGAGCCCAGTTTTGACTGGCAATGTTGTTTTATGAGTTGATCTTTTGCTGCAGTATTTCATGTGGGTATATTGTCGACGTTAGATAGGTCATAACGATAGCTTTGTGTGCTGTTAACATAGAGAAAGTAATTCATCGATTACCTTAGAATTTAAATATGTTTGAAATTGAATATCTTCCGATTATTGGTTTGGGATATGAAACCTTCAATTGAGTAATAAAAGGAATCAACAACTGAATATAGAGATTTGATACAAGAGAGATTATCGACGCTTTGCTGCATCTCCCTACTGATAACTCTTAAGTATTTTCCATAGTTTTTATTTCATATTACCAACTCAATCATGATCTTTTCATTAAGTTATTGCCAACATTTTTGTTTAAGTAAATTAGTTCCTTGTAACCATCTCTCTGAGGAATCGACACCCCAATTATACTGCGATAACCGCAAGTATCTTTTGGCCGTAATCAAATTTTACCGCCGTTACCGGGGAGATGGTTTACAAGAAAAAAGAGCAGGTTTGCTTGGTCAACAACATAAGCGGTAACTTCGTTCCACCTTTATTTTTTATTATTTTTTATTTTATTTCAGTTTTAATTTTAGTTTTGATTTTTTATTTATTTTTAGTTTATTCCTTTATTTATGTCCTTGTTTTACTCGTGTTTAATTGCATGCCTAGACGTAGGGATATGGTTGGTAGATTTGTTAGGATTGAAGAGGACAACTCAGACTCAGAAAGTCTGTTTGATAATCTTTTTTCCACACCATCTACATCTAGCACACACGGCATGAGTGAGTATGAGAGACCACCCATGAGGACTCTTGAAGAGTACCTCCATCCCACTCGCACAACTACACCATCATGCATCATGTTTCCTCTTAATGCACCACATATAGATTTTAAATCTAGAATGATACAGTATCTCCCAACCTTTCATGGTTTGGAGAACTAGAAACCTTATGTGCATATTAGAGAGTTTGAAGAGGTTGTAGCAACCTTCCATGATCGGTTTGGGACTACTGACACAATTAGACTTAAGTTATTCCCTTTTGCCCTTAAAGATAGAGCTAAAAGCTGATTGTATTCTTTGAGACCTTGGTCAATAGGATCATGAGGCGAGATGACACGAAAATTCTTCAACAAATACTTCCCACACCATAAAACGAATGCCCTGAAAAGACAAATCTCTACCTTCTCCCAGAAAGACAGTGAAACCCTTTATCAAACTTAGGAGAGGTTTAAAGAGATGTTAGCTAGTTGTCCTCACCACAGATATGAGATTTGGAGCTTAGTGAGCTATTTTTATGACGATTTAACCCATAGAGAGCGCCAATTCATCGAGACAATATACAATGGGGAGTTTATACGAAAAGAACCTGATGAGGCATTAGAGTACTTAAATGACCTAGCTGAGAAATCCCACACTTGGACATGACCTAATGCCATGGATAACACTGACATGACACACTCTACTCCTTCTAGTAGAGGCATACACCACTTTAGGGAAGATGTAGTCTTAAGGCGCAAGTTGAGCTATTAACTAGAGAGATAAGAGCCTTAAAAGCCAAAGATAGCAAGACTATGCATGCAATAGCCGAGTTAGAACCCCAATGGATATGTTTTATGTGTAAAGGGACGGACCATCCGACCCAAGAGTGTCCTTTCTACGGTGAGATAATGGAAACATATAAGGAACAATGAAATACATTTGGGACGTACAAGAAGCCTTATACACTGTATTCAGATACCTATAATCCTAGTTGGCGGAACCATCCCAATTTTAGTTGGAAACATAAGCCCCCATAGCCTAGTCAGACACCATAAACTAGAGGTTATAGTGCCCCCCGGTATCACACATCTGCCGTTTCTATGAATTCTCTAGAGGATACTGTACAAGTATTTGTGGAGGCCCAGAATAAATTTGTGAAGGCCCAAAACAAAACCAATCAAAGGTTTGAGTCATTGATAGCTCATGTAGTGAAAGACAATAAGAAGATAAAGAGTCAAGTCTCTAAGTTGACTAATGTCCTGAGTGTGCAAGAACAAGGAAAATTTCAATCTCAGGCTCAACCTAATCCACAAGGGCAACATATGGCACTGGCTGATCATCAGGAATCTAATATAAAATGTGTTAATATCATAATCACTATAAGTGGTAAAGAGGTAGAGATGCATGACACCTTCAACACTGTAGGTGCCATTGAGGATTGTAATGCAAATACTTCTCAAGAAGAACAAGTGCCACATATCCCAGTTAGAATACCATTCCCTCAAGCTCTTAGGCCCAATGCGAGAGCTACAGATCCAAATGGTGAGATCCTAGAACATTTAAAGCATGTAAAAATTAACCTTCCTTTGTTACATGTGATAAAACAAGTTCCCACTTATGCGAAGGTTTTGAAAGATCTATGCACCATAAAGAGAAAACATCATGTGAAGACGACTGCATTCCTGACAGAGCAAGCAAGTGCAGTAATTGAGTAGAAGACTCCACCAAAATACAAAGAACCAGGTTGCCTCACTATTACTTGCCACATTGGCACATATGAATTTGGTCAAGATTTATTTGATTTAGGTGCTAGTGTTAATCTCATGTCATATTCTATTTATCTGCAGCTCAGACTTGGAGAGATTAAACCTACATCTTGTTAGGGTTGGTGCTCAGGATGCCAATCCGGATCGTATTTATGTCCGATTCATAAATACCAGTAATCATATTTTCCATAATATTACTAATTTTAGTGGTAGCACCCTTGTCTTTTATACGCCTATTCGATCTAATTGCGATTAGATATCTGATTACGATTAGATCGGAACTAAATCAGGTTTAGTGATACGTGTATATTAGACAAAGACCCTAGGATTTACAATATAGTGCACAGTTACAACGTAGTTTGTAATTGACATTGGGAAATGCACTATTAGATGTATATCCTTAAATAAAGCTCCTGGTCAAGATTTGCTAACACGGGTCGGTTAGTAAAATCCGCTGAGACCAGTACATGTCGTATATCGTGACTTGGTCCGATGGTTTATCCTAGTGAACCATGAGTCTCAGAAGACTCGTATAGACATGTAGGTGTTTATTTGATAAGACACTAAACAACTCACTGAAGGTTTCCTAATAGATGGTACACCAACGTCAATAGGAACCTTCTCGAGTTGAGCGAGCATAGTGGTCATTTGACTTGAGATACCACAGTGGGATATATGAGTTATCCTCCACACTTTGATGGAAGTCACGTCAACGATCTATCCATGATCAGACCTCCACATGTTCGTTGGGTGTGGACTGATGCTCATGATATCCAGTGCGTATCAAGATATGATCCGTCAGTCCTGTGTACAGGGCATAAGCATCCTCACGTGTTTATGAATTAGTAAATCCATGGCCGTGGTCTAACTTCGGAAATCAGTTCCGAGTGTTATTTAGAGATAATAAATTGAAAGTCGATTGTATTATACCGAACGGGTTTGACGTTTTCATCTATACCCTAGGTATAATACAGATAGCCTGTGATGGAGGGATTATACGTATGCAGTGACCTCGACTTGCATAGTTTAGTGAGATTATCTGTGGTCGTCATAATCCATGAGTGAGTGGATTATGGACACGAAATTGGATTTCGTGACGGATAAACCTAAACTTAGAGAGTCCCACAATATGAAGTGTACTCGTTGAGCACTTGGGCAACTCGATATGAATAATATGGATTATTCATAATACTTCATCGGATTAAATGAGTCAATTCGGATCGTTTAATCGTTAAACGATAACACATACACTTTGAGATTTTGTCTGTTAATAATTATTGTGTATTTGTATTTAATACATAATACGATTAGATACACATTAATTATTCGTCAAATGAGATTTTGACACATGCCATAAATATATGTATTTATTATTTAATGTAAATAAAAATACATATATGGTTGTTAATTAATTATTTAGTTATTTAATTGTTAAATAATTAAAGTTTTTAATCTTTATCCATTTATCATTTATTGAATGATACTTGGTGAGATTTTATTGGAACTTTTGGCATGACTTATGATAACTTTATTTATGTCCAATTTTGATTGGATAATTAAAAATCTTATTTAGCATTTTATTTGATAAATTGATAAGGACAAAAATTGCCATTATTTCCTTTATATATTCGGTCAAAAGGAAACCAAAAAGTGGAATAGTTTTCCATCTTCTTCCAACACACTCCACTGTCGAAAGCTTGCAAAATATATGGGTTTGGGAATTTTGTTTTTAAATCCATGAAGAAAACAAAGAAAATTCAATAAAAAAGGGCTTAGAAATTGAAGATTAAAAGGTAATCCTTAATCCCTAAGCTTAGAAATTTGTTTTCATATTTTCTTGAATACTTAGAATAGTTCTAGGGTTTCTTTGTTGGTAAAAATTTGGGGGTTTTGGTTGTGATTGTTTGTGATGGAAGATTAGGCATGTATGAAGTAGATATTAGACGAAATTAGTGTAATCTTTATCCAATTTAATCAATTGTTATTTGACAAATTTGTTGCCATTCTAGAGTGTGATAACCACTCTTATTATGCCTAGAATTTTTCTAGAGTGATTCATATGTGTGGTGACTTTAGAGTGATTCATATGTGTGGTGACTTGATTTGGTGTGTTGATTAATTTGATTAATCTTGGAATTTTGGATTTAAAAGCATGAAAATGGAAATTTCGGTTCTGCAGATCAGATCTGCCCAAACTGGAAATTATGTGATGTTTTTGACGTCCTACGAATGTTTTGGATATGTTTTGGGAGTTGGTACAATTGCCGGAAAGTGTTTCCGACTTGAAATAAGCGAAAAAGGCCAAAAACAGCGTTACCGGGTGGATTTTGAACCAACCGGGTGACGACTATGAAAACAGTGAATCCGTCACTGTTTGGGCAGCCCACGAACTGCCCCGACACTATTGGAGCTGACCTGGGCAGTTTCCATAAGTGTCGGGTAGTCGGTTTGGTCAAAAACGCGTTTTAGGCAATTTTGCGGAAAAATAGTTTTCGTAAAAGTTTTGCGAGTTTTCTCATTATTTATGTTAATATATGATATTAAATAAATTGATTAAGGTGAAATATGAATAAATTATTCATATTAGATATTGAATAATTTATTCGGTATTTTTGAAAAAGTTTTAAAATACGATTTCGCCCGAACCGCGCATTCCGCTGCGCCCATCGCCCAAAACCCCAACACATCTATGGTTTTACAGTTAGCTGACCGCTCTATCAGAACACCGCGAGGATTAGTTGAGGATTTTTTACTACAAATTGATAAATTCTACTATCATGTTGATTTTCTGATTTTAGACACGCAATCTGTGGTTAACACTGAGTCAAAAATACCTCTCATCTTAGGTAGACCTTTTCTTGCTACAGCTAATGCCCTTATCAATTACATGAACGATCTCATGAAGATATCATTTGGGAATATGACACTACATGTGAATATTTTTCATGTTGAGAAACAACCACGAGATGACGATGAGTGCCGATATACATACTGATAGACACAATCCTACCAGAGACAGCCTCTACACCACATGAATCTAACCCTTATGAACTGACACTGATCCCAAAGAACAGTAAAAAGAGGAGAATGAGAATTAGTGCTCATTTGAAGATGATCCCGGGAAATTTAAAAAGGAGGTTGAACCAATTGATAAAATTTCAGCCATCACCAGACCTTGGGGGATCCATAGATAAAATGCTGCAGCTGGACAAAAATTCATTCTTATATCTTAATCACCAATGTCTACCAAAGAATAAAGAACATGAGACTACTTGGTCCGCTACATGGCAACCACCATGACCATTTGGGTGGTTGCGTCTGGCTGAAGACGTTAAACTTAGCGCTAGCAAAGAGGCAACCCTTGCATATGTTTTTTTTTATTGTGTGCTAATTGCCTATTTATTATTTGCATGATTATTTATGCAGGTCTTAGCTCAACCTACACAGCTCACACAACCAAAGTCTCACCAGCAGGAGCCTGATCAACTCCATGTGTGATAGTGTTGTTCCTTAATCCTTATTCTTTATATTTATCTTACATTGAGGACAATGTAAGTTTTAAGTGTGGGACTGTAGGCATGTAGTGACAATACTAATACTAATACTTGTTATCAATTTTTTTTATTTTGTTTGTTTTTAGTCCTTAATAGTAAAACATAAGTCCAATGATGAATATTGTTTGCTTTAGGATGAAATTTTAGAAAAGATAAGTTTTTTAATGTACTTTTATCTAATGCCTTGAGTAGTTGATCTAGGTTAGACTCGTAAGCACTTAACTATAGGTTTTTAGCAGTAAGAACCTAGATAGTTGGCGAAGTGGCTAGTTGAAGAAATTGCATGTCGATGAAAGACTTTTTGCTTAGATGTCTATCCTGATTTGCTAGTGTTATGATATATGGTAAAAATAAAAAGAGAAAGTCTCTAAAGAAAGAAATTAAACCACCTATAACCAATAAGCGTGAAGCTACCCATGGGCGAGTGTTAGGACCACCATGAGGAGAAATACTTCCTTAAAGGGTAGGTGTGTTGAGGGAAAAAAAGAGAAAACGTTCAAAAAGAAAAAAAAAAGACATGAAAAAAATCATACCATACTAAGCACAGAAAGGCAATTATAGAGCATAATTGAGATATCTAGGTTGGTTTGACCCATCAGATCACAATTTTTAAACGAAATCATTGAGTTGGCTTATCTAGGAATCAAGCTGTGAATGAATATTTACACACTCACACACTGTGAGTCTGGCTTAGATGATTTATTCAATGACTTGGATTCGAGTTACATTGAGTACTTTGAAAGTTCTCTGATTTCATTACTAGGAATTCTTTGTGGACAATAATATGTGTAACTATTGGGACTATTTCATTTCGTTTTTGCATGATTGCATGTGTTTTGAATGACGTTTGTGGGTATCGTTGCTGTAAGCCCTCACGAGACTATAACTCGTCCACTAAGATCACTTAGGGGTTTAAAGGCTTGTTGCATACGCTAAATGCAATCGTGATCCCTACGAAAGTGACTTAGATAGTTTTTACTTATTTATTCAGTTTAGTTATTAGTTTATTTTTACGCTTGAATTGCTAGGGGACTAGCAATAAGCTGGTTGAGGGTTGTGATAAGTGCATGAAAACGTATTTTGAACATCACTAATTCGGTTTGATTATCATGTGTTTAATTTTAATTATAGCTTATTTTGTGCTTTGTTATTAGGAAGCAATGAAACATGGATATTGGACTTGAGTTCGTGAAATGATTGAGAAACTAGGGGCTCGCATCACAAATGTCTAGTCTCTACGTCAAAAGATAATTTGACGACTTAAGGAAGCTAGAAATTAATCCTACAAAAGCTAAATATTTGAGAAATCACTAACTATGTGTTAGATTACATTGACCAAAGAAAAAAAATGAAAAATGAACTAAAGTTCTTGTACTAGTCTACACTTAGCGTCAATATAAATCGATCTGTGTTACACGTAATTCTTTGTAAAATAATCCCACACAGACCTAGAGAAACATTCGAAAGGTCAAACTTTTGTTAGAATTAAATTTTTAGTTTAAACTGGGACCTTACGGACACATCATAAGCATGTAGGAAACGAGCAGAAACGCATGAATCATTATCCTGCAAGCCTGGCCGCGCGTCACGACGCAGAGACGTTTTCCAAGGTTTTGCTTAGTTCATTTTTTACGCAAATAAGGACTCCATGACCCCTCTATAAATACCCAAGCTCATCCATAACCCTAAAAACAGAGAGAGAATGAGAGAAAACACAAAACAAAGAGTTAGAAACACAATTTTGAGAGAGAAGAACGAAGAAGTTTCAAGCCAAATAGGATGTCCCTCCGATCTATCAAGGCTGTGTCTCTATTCTCCATGAAGAATTAATCTCCTAGGCAAAGCTAAGGATGAACTCTTGTATTTAACTCTTATATTCATGTTTTTGATTCCTGAATACTCTTCAACGTTTAATACAATTGATGATTTATTATTTTCTATTATCCTTTAATTTGTAATCCAGAGATTGTGTTTTACCAACTTGCATATAGGAATAGTCATGCTTCTTCTATGTGTGATTGGGGAGCCCAGTTGTGATTGGTAGTGTTGTCTTATGAGTTGATCTTCTGGTGCAGTATTGCCCGTGGGTATATTATCGACGTTAGATAGGTCATAATGATAGCTTTGTGTGCTGTTAACATAGAGAAAATAATTCATCAATTACCTTAGAATTTAAATATGTTTGAAATTGAATATCTTTTGATTGTTGGTTTGGGATGTGAAACCTTCAATTGAGTAATAAAAGGATTCAACAACTGAATATAGGGATTTGATACAAGAGGGATTCCCGACGCTTTGCTGCCTCTCTCTACTGATAACTCTTAAGTATTTTCCATAGTTTTTATATCATATTACCAACTCAATCGTTATCTTTTCATTAAGTTATTGCTAACGTTTTTGTTTAAGTAAATTAGTTCATTGTAACCATCTCTCTGAGGAATCGACACCCCAACTATATTGCGATAACTAAAAGTACCTTTTGGGCATAATCACTACTCGACTCAAGTAGATTCCTATTAACGGTGGTGTATACTATTAACTATTAGTAATCATCCGTGAGTCATTTAATATTCATTCAAACGAATACCAATATATCTATACAAGCTTCTCTTGCTCATGGTCCATTGGGTTAGACCATTGGACCTCCAATTCCAATATATGACAAGTGCAAGTCTCTCTAGGTTATAGGAATTCGACCGTATTCCAAAACCAACGACTAAGATTATATACTTTAAGAATATTTTATAATAGTAATACTATCCCAATGTCAGACCACACCTAGTCTCCAGTAATACTATATGATTATCCTAAGGTCGGTGTTATTCTCAGCATATACATATATATGAATATATTAAACCAATATGCACTAAGAGATAATGACATAATAATTCCTATTAACAAAATTGAAATGAAAATGTAGTTATTTTATTAATAAATAATAAAATATAATGTACAATACATTATTCAGATTGACGCTCCAAGCACCAACTCCAACAGTTACATGTTTACAATTTATATTTTCATCTTATGTGTTTCCATTATAGAATTACGGGTTAGGAATATGCTCGGAAAGCGTTCATCTCATACTTATTATAAAATAGGTAAGGAATTCCGTACAAGCATTATATACATAACCCAATATATACATTAGTTCATAGTTTACGTGTTTCTAGTTCATGATTTATTATTACATGTCATGATTTCTAATCTATGTTTCATGATTTATAGTTAGTCATAGCTTTTAGTTTGTGTTACAACTTTCACGTTATGATTATAATTTACTATTTATGTCTATGATTTACAGTAATGCTTTACAGTTTATGTTTTTCAGTTTCCAGTTTCAGTTAATGTTAATTTTTTCAGTTAATGATTCAATGTTCACGTTTTGTCACGACCCAGTTTCCCAGGATGCGACTGGCATGAGATATGAATATCCATCTCCATAAGCCTATTTCATACACATACTTGACATGACTAAACCTGAAAGATTTACTAAAAATTTCAGCATGATGTATCATAAACATCATGCAACTTGGATCAATGTCCAGTACCGTGAGAAGACATGTTCATGTAATTCAAATAATATAACTCAACCTAACATGCAAAACGACCTCAGGCTAATAATAAAATATGATTTCTACCTAAACATGAAATCTAACCACATATACATTATCACACGTGGACTACTCAAAATGGAACCAATCTAACTAGAATTTACGCTACGCGTACCTGCCATCATTTAACATTTCTGAATTCTCATGCTATAAACATACATCAACATATGTGGATATCTCAACATAACTTTATATATTATAGATTACATCACTAATAAATTTCAATAACCTAATACATTTACTATATGTGTGAGCCCTAATATCTTTCCCTAATGACTGCAGCAGATGGTGTCCATCGTCCCCCAAGCTCGTCCTCCGTATGCTTGAGTGAAATACTTGTAAGACTAAAAATAAAAATATTTAGTCATGAGAAATACCTAAGAAAATACATGCTAGTCATAATATAAATGAATCTAAATATGTATTTTTATATGTATATATATGTGCTTACGCAATCAGAAAATCTTATCTCAAACTTGGACATGAAGACTATAAAATATAGATTGAAAGCGTGTTTGAATGTTGCGTCATGAACTAAGAAAATGAATATGAAAACTTATTTCGAAACTACAATTGTAACCATAGAGATCTTAAAGCATGATCTGTACAACTTGATTGTAAACTTAAAAATGCAATTTGAAGGGAGAAAACATAAACATGAAATCATAAACATAAGTTGTAAACTATATATGCAGCGATCGAGATTGGGACGTATCCCCTATATCACCATACGTATCATTATTGGGTTGTCGCCCCCACTTACGCTCGCACATATTCTAAAACATGAAAAAACCCATACTAATATTGAAACCTGGGGGCGTGAAACCTACTTAGAAGGACGTGGCACCGAGTAAGTAGGGGAACATGCACATGAACATGAAAAGCCTATGGGGGTGATCAGTGCCCCATGAGGCAAGCAATCCCGAGCTCGCTAAACATGAAGGGATGACTCGATACTGGTGGTTTGATAATATTTTATCCATGTAAAACACATGTAAGAACATAACTAAAAACATACACATGAAAATATGTTCTGAGAAACATAAACGTGAAACGCACCTTGAAAATATAAGTTGAAAACTTAAACATGTAATCCATTGTTTAGAAATCCAGACGGCATGTCATCCATATATACGTACGACACGTAGTATGTGGTATTAAAGAGGAGGATATGTCGGATGACAAGCGGCTATTCATCAATGACCAATATGTCATCCGATTTGAGAGGTTTATGTCCACATTGTACGAAACGTCATACGTCTAGCATTGAATCAGGCGACATGTCAGTTACATAAGGAAATTGACATGTCACTCACAACCAATTAAGCAACCGACATGTCATGCATGTACACAAATACAAGACGATATATCTTATGAGTAGTGTGACATACACACACACGTGTAGCGTGTGGAAACGTGTGATATGCGTGGTTGGCATGCGAGGGCGTGTGGTAGCGCATGAGCGTGCGTGTGGGCGCGTGTCAGTACGTGGAGGCCCGTTTCGACGTGAGTTGGTCATGTCTACATCGGTTTTCTCTGGTAATTCCGGTTGAATCTCTTATCTTTTTTTATAAAGTATTCTCAGTATTGTAATCTGCAATGATAAAATTTATTTTATCACATAAACTTTATGTTTATGTACTTTACTGAATATCTTTATGATATTTATTTCTTTTTACCAATGTAACTTTGAGTTTTCATTATATTAATTTTTCCATGTATTTGTTACAGAAAAATCATGGCAATAGTTCGAAGAACTATAAGAAGGGTTGCGACATTCGCATACAGAGAAAGAATAATAGACATGTTATTAGAAATGAATAGACATCAGTTAAGTAAAAGCGATGATATGATTTCACATATCATCACATTCAATAACATGTTACAAGAGTCAATATGATAAGGTAATTGGTTAAGGTAGCCTGATAGACACAAAATGCTACGAAACACTCTCCCTAAGATATGCTTAATATGACTTACTGATATTTGAAAATTAGTAAAGAGTATAGAAAAACTACGTGTTCAGTATAATAAAACCATTAAGAGATTGGCAATTGAGTATCTCAGACATAAAACGAAAAGTATGATTTTTCCTTCGATGTCTCGAAATCGTCATCATGATCATAGATTTGCTATAGGATTTCCATGACTATCAATTATGAGTTACCCAAGAGTGTAAGGATTCGTATCCTAAGACATTTATGAGTTGAGATTATAACATCATAAAATTCTTAGAGTTAGATATTAGTTTTTTCTTTAAAAATACTATTATTACTGCTATATGTAATTATTTAGTATTTCACTACATGTAAATATTGTTTTCATTTCTTTATAAATGCATGGTCTATTTAATTTCAGTAATTAAATTATGAAATAAAATATGCATTGGTTGTCAAATGATAAAATGTTCTAAAAATTTTATGTAATTTTTAGAAGAAGACTTTGCATGATTGATTATGTTGATAATATTTTCACATTGGGATTGGACACATAGGGGCCTTTTGACTCTAACCCATTATAAAATTTTATTAAGCATACTTTGTTTCATGACAAAATAATTACATGTAAAGCCAAAGTATTAATAAATGTGCATGAATGTCTGTAAAAAACCTTTGTGTTTTGAAATGACTTCAGCATCAAAGAATATTATCGGTTAACTCAATCAGGGTGAGAAACTAAATGGTGATAATTTTGAAATCTAGAGCATGAAAATCCAGTATATGCTAGAAGATCAAAAGATTCTTGAAACCATGATAATGAGCATGGATAAACAAGAAGAGGGCACCATGGCCCAACACATGCGAAACCGTGGGGCTTGGAAGAAAAATGAATTTGTTGCTCGCACTACGTTTCTAAGCAGCATGAATACTGAAATCATGAAAGAGTTTTGGAATTATGACCTCGCTAAGGATATATGGTCCATACTAGCTGAGAAGTTTGGTAGTACATCAATAACTAAACTTAGGTCACTCAGGATAAAGTTTGAGACATACAAGAAATGCCCCAAGTTCACTATATCAATGCACTTGAGGGAAATGTAAAATATTATTTGAACTGGCAAATGCTGATCATATTCTTATAGATGAATAAAAAGTCCAAGCGGTCATTCGTTCTCTTACAAATAATTAAGAGCATATGAATATGCATTTGACCTACAATGAGAGCATCAAAACTTTTGATGATGCTAAACGCCAACTAGAATTAGAGAGTGACAGTCCCGCCGTCAAGTTAAATACTGATGTGTATATGACAGAAACCAGTAAACTTGAGGGTTTCAGGAAGAAAAGAAAATTTCATGATGGTGGGTCCCATTTCGAAAAAGAACAATATTATTCCAATTAGGAAAGAAACAAAATTTTAACCAATATGGAAAAGGAAAAGTCCTCCCAAAATGAAAAACATGACAAAGGTTAAATCTTTTAACTGTGGTAAGAAGTGTCACTTTGCTCGTGGCTGCACCAAGTGTAAAAAGACTCATCAGCCACAGACCATGATGTAACGACCAATAGTTTTTACTACTGTATACAACAGTACCGCTACTTATGGGATGAAGGCACATAAAATAAATTATGTTGAGACTTAAATATACTAATGGAATGACTCTGGGGGTAATCGGTAAATTCCTCGAAGTCCCAGGATGAGACTGTACAGCGTACCCTTTTGGACAGCCCGTGGTATTTAGGGCGTAACATTTTCATATGAACTCCGATTTTTATGAATTTTAAATCGTCAGAAAGCTGAGATCAAGACCTACGACTTCAGCGTTGAATATTTTCCGAAATTAGGACCAGAAGCTGGTAAAAAATGCAAGTCAAACATTCAGATGAATAGTAATTTCAAACACAAATGGAAAAATCTCAAATTTCTCCATTTTTCTACATTCTTCCACACTATTCTTAATATCATTTAAGTCCTACTATATAAGAGAGATACTATTCAAGGTTTAGGGAGTTTAGAAACTTAAAGAAAGAAAAAAAATAAGGAACATGGCGGAGAGAAAGAAAGAAGAAAAAAAAAAAGAAAAGAAGAAGAAGAAGAAGAAGAAGAAGAAGAAAAGAAAGAAGGAAAGAAGGAGGATGAACCAAAGTTGATCATGGCACCCATTGGAGGCTTGGAAGAGTTGGGAATCAAAAGAAATAAGGTAAGGAGACTTGACCCATTTTCTTATTTTTTTTTAAGTTTTGATGAATTGATGCCTATATTATGTTGGGAACTTGGTTATGATGATGATAGTATGATTTTTGACAATTGAAGGAATGGAAAAGTCGATGAATCCTAATTTGTGAAGTTGTGGGTAAAACTTGGTGAAGTATATGTAATGGATTAAGAATTGAATTGATGATGAATTAATGGTTTAGTTGATGTGAAATTGGATGTTACATGATGTATTGTATATTGGTTTTTAGTATGGATGTGTTGATATGAAGTAAAAGTGGATATTTTGTACATTGGATTAGTTTAGGGAAGCAAAGCAGAATCCTGGTTTTCCAGGTCGAGTCGCAACGCGCAAGAAGAAAATCTGGGCATACTTATGGTTCATGCACGTCGTGACGGGCCATGGCCTGCGTCGCGACACAAGTCTAAAATGTGGCCCGAATCAGTTCCAAGCCATCCTTGTTTCTTCCTAGAATGTTTGAGGCCGCCTTATAGGTCTCGTATCAGTTCGTATGCATACCTTACATCGAAATATGAGCACGATAAACCTTATAAACAAAATATACCGATGCAACACTCAGCTTAGTTAAATTTCGACATTCAATTTTACAACTTACATGCTAATTAAGTCTCGATCATAGATTATTCACAGGAACCGTGATTTCCTTTAGGGATCTAGTACCAGCCATATTCCAAAACAGTGAGTGGACATGTTTCCTTTAAATTGACTTTTATTTTGTTATTGTTGTTTCAGACTTATATTTTCATGCTTCAGGGCATTAGAAGATTTACTTACAGTTATTTCATGCAAAGTTATATTTGAGAAAAGAACTGTTTTCCAGAAAATATTTTGTACAGTTTTGAAATTCAAAGTATGAGTTTTTATTATTTTCGAAGCATGAGGGAAAAACTCACCGCAGTATGTAACTTGACACAGTTGGAATTGATGGACAGAGACATGTGCACATGCAGAGGACTGAGGGGACAGCGATATGTAACACCCTCAGATCCTAGAGCAGGGCTAGGGGGACGACGATACATAACACCCCTAGACCCTAGTTTCAGAGCTTGGGTGGTAGCATAGATCTGCACCCATGGTTCTAGTTTATGGTTTGGGGGGCGGCGATACGTAATAAATGTGCATGAATGTCTGTAAAAAACCTTTGTGTTTTGAAATGACTTCAGCATCAAAGATATTATCGGTTAACTCAACAAGGGTGAGAAATTAAATGGTGATAATTTTGAAATCTAGAGCATGAAAATCTAGTATATGCTAGAAGATCAATAGATTCTTGAAACCATGATAATGAGCATGGATAAACACGAAGAGGGCACCATGGCCCAACACATGCGAAACCGTGGGGCTTGGAAGAAAAATGAATTTGTTGCTCGCACTACGTTTCTAAGCAACATGAATACTGAAATCATGAAAGAGTTTTGGAATTATGACCTCGCTAAGGATATGTGGTCCATACTAGCTGAGAAGTTTGGTAGTACATCAATAACTAAACTTAGGTCACCCAGGATAAAGTTTGAGACATACAAGAAATGCCCCAAGTTCACTATATCAATGCACTTGAGGGAAATGTATAATATTATTTGAACTGGCAAATGCTGATCATATTCTTATAGATGAATAAAAAGTCCAAGCGGTCATTCGTTCTCTTACAAATAATTAAGAGCATATGAATATGCATTTGACCTACAATGAGAGCATCAAAACTTTTGATGATGTTAAACGCCAACTAGAATTAGAGAGTGACAGTCCCGCCGTCAAGTTAAATACTGATGTGTATATGACAGAAACCAGTAAACTTGAGGGTTTCAGGAAGAAAAAAAAATTTCATGATGGTGGGTCTCATTTCGAAAAAGAACAATATTCTTCCAATTAGGAAAGAAACAAAATTTTAACCAATATGGAAAAGGAAAAGTCCTCCCAAAATGAAAAACATGACAAAGGTTAAATCTTTTAACTGTGGTAAGAAGTGTCACTTTGCTCGTGGCTGCACCAAGTGTAAAAAGACTCATCAGCCACAGACCATGATGTAACGACCAGTAGTTTTTACTACTGTATACAACGGTACCGCTACTTATGGGATGAAGGCACATAAAATAAATTATGTTGAGACTTAAATATACTAATGGAATGACTCTGGGGGTAATCGGTAAATTCCTCGAAGTCCCAGGATGAGACTGTACAGCGTACCCTTTTGGACAGCCCGTGGTATTTAGGGCGTAACATTTTCATATGAACTCGGATTTTTATGAATTTTAAATCCTCAGAAAGCTGAGATCAAGACCTACGACTTCAATGTTGAATATTTTCCGAAATTAGGACCAGAAGCTGGTCAAAAATATAAGTCAAACATTCAGATGAATAGTAATTTCAAACACAAATGGAAAAATCTCAAACTTTCTCCATTTTTCTATATTCTTCCACACTATTCTTAATATCATTTAAGTCCTACTATATAAGAGAGATACTATTCAAGGTTTAGGGAGTTTAGAAACTTAAAGAAAGAAAAAAATTAAGGAACATGGCCGAGAGAAAGAAAGAAGAAAAAAAAGAAAAAAAAAGAATAAGAAGAAGAAGAAGAAGAAGAAGAAGAAGAAGAAGAAGAAGAAGAAGAAGAAAAAAAGAAAGAAGGAAAGAAGGAGGATGAACCAAAGTTGATCATGGCACCCATTGGAGGCTTTGGAAGAGTTGGGAATCAAAAGAAATAAGGTAAGGAGACTTGACCCATTTTCTTATTTTTTTTAAGTTTTGTTGAATTGATGCCTATATTATGTTGGGAACTTGGTTGTGATGATGATAGTATGATTTTTGACAATTGAAGGAATGGAAAAGTTGATGAATCCTAATTTGTGAAGTTGTGGGTAAAACTTGGTGAAGTATATGAAATGGATTAAGAATTGAATTGATGATGAATTAATGGTTTAGTTGATGTGAAATTGGATGTTACATGATGTATTGTATATTGGTTTTTAGTGTGGATGTGTTGATATGAAGTAAAAGTGGATATTTTGTGCATTGGATTAGCTTATGGAAGCAAAGCAGAATCCTGGTTTTCCAGGTCGAGTCGCGACGGGCAAGAAGAAAATCTGGGCATACTTCTGGTTCATGCACGTCGCGACGGGCCATGGCATGCGTCGCGACACAAGTCCAAAATGTGGCCCGAATCAGTTCCAAGCCATCCCTGTTTCTTCCTAGAATGTTTGAGGCCGCCTTATAGGTCTCGTATCAGTTCGTATGCATACCTTACATTGAAATATGAGCACGATAAACCTTATAAACAAAATATATTGATGCATCACTCAGCTTAGTTAAATTCCGACATTCAATTTTACAACTTACATGCTAATTAAGTCTCGATCATAGATTATTCATAGGAACCGTGATTTCCTTTAGGGATCTAGTACCCGCCATATTCCAAAACAGTGAGTGGACTTTTTTCCTTTAAATTGACTTTTATTTCGTTATTGTTGTTTCAGACTTATATTTTCATGCTTCAGGGCATTAGAATATTTATTTACAGTTATTTCATGCAAAGTTATATTTGAGAAAAGAACTGTTTTCCAGAAAATGTTTTATACAGTTTTGAAATTCAAAGTATTAGTTTTTATGATTTTCGGGGCATGAGGGAAAAACTCACCCCAGTATGTAACTTGACACAGTTGGAATTGATGGACAGAGATATGTGCACATGCAGAGGACTGAGGGGACGGCGATATGTAACACCCTCAGATCCTAGAGCAGGGCTAGGGGGACGACGATACATAACACCCCTAGACCCTAGTTTCAGAGCTTGGGTGGTAGCATAGATATGCACCCATGGTTCTAGTTTATGGTTTGGGGGGCGGCGATACGTAATAAATGTGCATGAATGTCTGTAAAAAACCTTTGTGTTTTGAAATGACTTCAGCATCAAAGAATATTATCGGTTAACTTAACAAGGGTGAGAAACTAAATGGTGATAATTTTGAAATCTAGAGCATGAAAATCCAGTATATGCTAGAAGATCAATAGATTCTTGAAACCATGATAATGAGCATGGATAAACACGAAGAGGGCACCATGGCCCAACACATGCGAAATCGTGGGGCTTTGAAGAAAAATGAATTTGTTGCTCGCACTACGTTTCTAAGCAGCATGAATATTGAAATCATGAAAGAGTTTTGGAATTATGACCTCGCTAAGGATATGTGGTCCATACTAGCTGAGAAGTTTGGCAGTACATCAATAACTAAAGTTATGTTGAGACTTAAATATACTAATGGAATGACTCTGGGGGTAATCGGTAAATTCCTCGAAGTCCTAGGATGAGACTGTACAGCGTACCCTTTTGGACAGCCCGTGGTATTTAGGGCGTAACATTGTCATATGAACTCAGATTTTTATGAATTTTAAATCGTCAGAAATCTGAGATCAAGACCTACGACTTCAACGTTGAATATTTTCCGAAATTAGGACCAGAAGCTTGTCGAAAATGCAAGTCAAACATTTAGATGAATAGTAATTTCAAACACAAATGGAAAAATCTCAAACTTTCTCCATTTTTCTACATTCTTCCACACTATTCTTAATATCATTTAAGTCCTACTATATAAGAGAGATACTATTCAAGGTTTAGGGAGTTTAGAAACATAAAGAAAGAAAAAAAATAAGGAACATGGCCGAGAGAAAGAAAGAAGAAAAAAAAAGAAAAGAAGAAGAAGAAGAAGAAGAAAAGAAAGAAGGAAAGAAGGAGGATGAACCAAAGTTGATCATGGCACCCATTGGAGGCTTTGGAAGAGTTGTGAATCAAAAGAAATAAGGTAAGGAGACTTGACCCATTTTCTTATTTTTTTTTTAAGTTTTGATGAATTGATGCCTATATTATGTTGGGAACTTGGTTGTGATGATGATAGTATGATTTTTGACAATTGAAGGAATGGAAAAGTTGATGAATCCTAATTTGTGAAGTTGTGGGTAAAACTTGGTGAAGTATATGTAATGGATTAAGAATTGAATTAATGATGAATTAATGGTTTAGTTGATGTGAAATTGGATGTTACATGATGTATTGTATATTGGTTCTTAGTGTGGATGTGTTGATATGAAGTAAAAGTGGATATTTTGTGCATTGGATTAGCTTAGGGAAGCAAAGCAGAATCCTGGTTTTCCAGGTCGAGTCACGACGCGCAAGAAGAAAATATGGGCATACTTCTGGTTCATGCGCGTCGCAACGGGCCATGGCATGCGTCGCGACACAAGTCCAAAATGTGGCCCGAATCAGTTCCAAGCCATCCCTGTTTCTTCCTAGAATGTTTGAGGCCGCCTTATAGGTCTCGTATCAGTTCGTATGCATACCTTACATTGAAATATGAGCACGATAAACCTTATAAACAAAATATATTGATGCATCACTCAGCTTAGTTAAATTCCGACATTCAATTTTACAACTTACATGCTAATTAAGTCTCGATCATAGATTATTCATAGGAACCGTGATTTCCTTTAGAGATCTAGTACCCACCATATTCCAAAACAGTGAGTGGACATTTTTCCTTTAAATTGACTTTTATTTCGTTATTGTTGTTTCAGACTTATATTTTCATGCTTCAGGGCATTAGAAGATTTACTTATAGTTATTTCATGCAAAGTTATATTTGATAAAAGAACTGTTTTCCAGAAAATGTTTTGTACAGTTTTGAAATTCAAAGTATGAGTTTTTATGATTTTAGGGGCATGAGGGAAAAACTCACCCCAGTATGTAACTTGACACAGTTGGAATTGATGGACAGAGACATGTGCACATGCAGATGACTGAGGGGACGGCGATATGTAACACCCTCAGATCCTAGAGCAGGGCTAGGGGGACGACGATACATAACACCCCTAGACCCTAGTTTCAGAGCTTGGGTGGTAGCATAGATCTGCACCCCTGGTTCTAGTTTATGGTTTGGGGGGCGGCGATACGTAACGCCCCAAGACCACTATTTTTAGAGACAGTAGTGTCATGCTTTGGGGGACGGCGATATGTAATGCTCCAAAGTCATGGATTTGTACTACTGGCTACAGTTAGGCGTATGGGGGGACGGCGATACGTAACGCCCTCATACGTCAAGTTTTTCAGACATAGACACAGATTTCAGAAAGAGTTTTCAGTTTTCAGTTCCAATTTTCAAAAAGAGCTTTTAGAAAAGAAAGTTTCCAGAAACAACAATTTTATAAGAGATTTTTAAAAAGAAGCTCAGAGTTTTAAAACAGAAACCAGTTTTCTTATGAAGCTATTTCATGAGTTTTCGGTTTTAGAACCAAATATATTTATAACAATTTTTCATTTTTAGTCCACTCACTTAGATCGTATAGCGATCTAACCCCACTCCCAGATTTTTATTTTGCAGGTATACCAGAAGGACAAGCTCGAGAGGACGGATACTGATGGCAGTCACTAGTGGGTCTGAGTTCACCAGTTAGAGTATAAGTCAGTAAGAGTGAAAGTCCAGTCAAAGTCAGATAAAAGTTCATGTATTTGAGTTTGAGACATTCATGATTTGAGTGTATTATTAAGCTTTCATTTACAGATGATGAGTTTGTATGTTAAGTTTTGTTTGGGCTACGGTCCCTTATTTTATACAAAAAGAATATTAGTATCCGTTCATATTTAGAGAGTTAGAGGCTTATGGGGTTAGTACGGCCTATCCCCTGCCGGTAACGTCTCCCGGATCAGGGATATTACAAAGATGGTATCAGAGCATGGTCTAGGGAGTCAGTGACTGCAGTGGCCAGAGTGTTGGGGTCTTGTATACGTAGTATGTCTGGGATACTGTAGGCATTGCATTTTTGCATGTGAAACCCGATGATGAGTCTCAGTTAAAGGCACTACCTTTTTAGTTAAGTATATTGCGGGAAACGATTGTCGGAAGGGAATCGGCATTTCATTAAATTTTATCCGTATGTTTAGCTCCAAGCTCGCTCGTTGGACCTCTGTTTTAAAGCACATTTGGCCTAAAAAAAACCCGCAAACCTTTTAACCTTGGCCCAAAACCCTTGCCACCCACCTAAGCCCACTCACCAAACCAACACAACACCTAGCCCACCAAGAGAGGCCCACACGCCCATATCACCCTAAATTACATCCAAATTAAATCAAATATTAAATTAAATATTAATTAGATAATGTAATTGAATTAAATAAATAATTAAACCATTACCAATTAAATAAAACATAAAATATAATTCTACCAATTAAAAATATTGTAACTTCCTAATCCAGAATATTATATACTAAATTAAAGAAATATTATACGTAATTAAAATCAATCATAACCAATTAAAAATATTGACTTCCTAATCTAACAAATTGTATTCCTAAACCAAGCCAATCAAATATTCAACCTTCATAATTCACCAAAATTTGTCCCCCAATCAAATATATATTTTCCTTTTGTGACACTAATTAGATATTACAAATCCCTATCCATGCAAACCCTAATTGAAAACTATAAAACAGACACTAAATCAACCCTAGGACAACACTCACTCACGGTAAACAAAAATCACAAAACCCTATTCCTCTCAACTACACGGCAACACCATAAAATAAAATACAAACCAAGACACACATAAACCACAACCAGTCTATACACAAACCCTTTAGCCGATTAACTAGCAACAAACTCCATAAACACTCGCCATTCATAACTGCCCAGCTTATTCTCACGTAAACAGCCCTCTCGCCAATAGTCAAACAGCCCCAACGCACTAACTTCAGCGCATCATCAACTGCCTCATGCCCCCTACGCAAATCATCCTCACCCCTGACTGCTAGCCTTCACGCCCAGCTCACGTCCCTCCATAGATAGCACACAACAACATACGCACCCAGGCCATTCATGGCTTCACGTACAATAAGTCAAACCTGAACCCTAACTTGCCCCTCACTGCCACACAGCCGCATAATCACCGAACTGCATGTTGAACCCACTTTGAGACCATCATGTAACAACCTTATTCACGCAGTCCAGTCGCACCTAAAGCCCTCCCTGTACTGCCCAAAAACCGAACACACAAGTCCCCCTACTGCCCAGTCCAATCGCACCTCAAAACTTCTTAAAACAGTAAGTAAAACAACCCCTTAACCGAGAGTAAACCTGACCCCAAAATCGTCCCGAAATTACCCTGAATTAACCCAGAAACTGCCCAGTAAAACAGTCCAGAAACCGCCTCGAACAACCCTCCAAAATCGAGCCAAAACAGTCCCTTAAACAACCAAAAACAGTAACCAGAAACTGCAGTCCAAAACAGCAAAACGGAGGCCAAACAGCAGCAAAATGAAGTCAAAACAGTGGCTTGAGCAGCGAAACAGCGGGTTAAAAAGCAAACCAGTGAACCGGGAAAGTTAAGGAGCTTTAACCCTTCCGATCTCCGTGAAACGCAAGTCCGAAAGTTGGCAAAAAAGGTTAGACCTGAGGGTATTTTCCACATTCATTTTCTGCTTTATTTTTATTATTTATTGAGTATTGTTCGCATGATTGTTATGTTAAAATGCATGTTGTGGCCCTTGAGTAGATAAATATGCATGTATTACGAAATATTATATGTTGTCGCCTTGGAATAAAACGAAAGATGTGTCAACTCTCGCGGTATATCGGATGGAAACCCGGACATAAATTTCATAGCCGATTCCGAATGGACGGTAGTATGATCTGTACTCGAGATACAACTCCACGTACCGCTTGAGTAAACGACACCTTCTTTTGTTTTATATTGCTTTGATTTATTTATTCTTCGTCACTTGAATTCCGCATGTTACTTGTTTATGCATGATGCAATCGAGCACATGGGCTTAGTAAGTCGGATTAAAGGTCCCCTATTTGGAGGGGTTAAAACCCTTTACCACGATGCTTTGCCGCGCCGGTTGATGTGTGTTCGGTTGAATGTAAGATATGTTCAATCGAGCATACTAAGTTTGATGTTATTGTCTTTATTCTTTGCATGCATGATGCAATCGAGCGCATGGGCTTAGTAAGTCGGATTAAAGGTCCCCTATTTGGAGGGGTTAAAACCCTTTACCATGATGTTTTGCCGCGCCGGTTGATGTGTGTTCGGTGAATGTAAGATATGTTCAATCAGGCATACTAAGTTTGATGTTATTGTCTTTATTCTTTGTACGCATGATGCAATCGAGCGCATGGGCTTAGTAAGTCGGATAAAGGTCCCCTATTTGGAGGGGTTAAAATCCTTTACCACGATGCTTTGCCGCACCGGTTGATGTATATTCGGTTGAATATAAGATGTGTTCAATCGGGTATACGAAGTTTCATATAGTTATCTTTGTCTTTGTACGCATTGTAATGGAAAGCGCATGGGCTTATTGTGTTGGACTAAAAAGGTTCTCCATTTGGGGGAAGAAAAAGCCTAAAAGGCTACCTTTACCACGATATTCGCCGCGTCTTTCATATATTGGATGCATCATTTACCTTAGTCTTGGCTTAACGTAGTATAATTCATATATCCATGTTATGATAGCATTTGAGTATTATTTCTTATAGTATATCGGATGGAAACCCATACATAAATTCCGTAGCCGATTCCGAATGGACGGTAATGCGATCTGTACTTGGGATCTATTCCACGTACCACTTGGAAAAGTGCTCACATGTTTTTGTGTCCATATTAGTTATCTTCTTTTGCACACGTCATAGCATGCTTACTTTAATGCCTAATTGCATCCTTAAGTGTCTTTTTGCATTGTACTTAGTTGACTCTTTATTTGTGCATGGACATGTAATGGCTATTTGTTTATGATATGTCTATGAAATCACATGTTCGCCATCAATTGATTCGCCTTTATGTGTGCTTGTGTGGTTAGTGTTTGCTTGTGTTTCCATGAATACAATATGCCAATGAAGTTGTATGTTCGTTGCTACTTTGATGTACTTTCAAGCATGTAATCTTAGATGTGAAATATATGCAAATTTAGGTGTAAGTTTTATTTTTTGCGCATATGGATTTTGAAGCATGATACTCTTGGAAATAAGTGTTACTTAAGCTTGATTAATTATTACACAATCCTTTCATTACAAGTGACATAAGTAAGGACCATTCCGAACCCAACGATTTTAGGTCTTCCTTGCGAGGGGTGAGTGCGGCCTTAAATCTCATTTTCCCGGTTCACACCGGGTGGCGACTCCATTATTCTCCGGTTTAGTCCCTCGTGGCTACTCCGTACTCCCGACTAGGCCGCGAGCTAGAACAGCATACTTCGTCAAGTTTATGTGGTGCCACAGATACCCGTATATGAGGCACTACCTCTCCAATATCCGATCCTCGAGTACGTCCTCAAAGATCTATAGACAAGTTAGTGAGCCTTCCTAAACTAATCGAATAGTATTCTTTACAAAATAATCATACTCTAGATTCAAGATTAGGAATCTTCTCTCGAAGTTATTTCAGCCTACTCTCAGAAGAACAAATAAGCTATGAAACTAGACAGTAGGATTTTAAAGTTATCAAGGAGTGAGAAAGGAAACTATAAGAAAGTATAGAAGGATACATAAGAGTATAAGTAGCCAGAGATAAAGAATAGTAAGGAGATGGAATAAGGCATAGAGATTTTGAGGATATCTACCTAGGAATATACTGTATACAAAAGAATAGAAAAGTCTGATCAAGTAATAGAGTGCCTAGAAGCAAGATCCCTTCCCTCTTCAGAACACTCCTTTAAGTCGAACCAGTAGCTTTCAAGAATTTCCTATAGATAGTAAAGTCCAATGGGTACCTACCCAGGAAAATAGGAAGATAAAGAAAAGTTAGGAAACAGAAGACAAATATCTAAGCGATTGGGAGTAAATAGAGATAGAGGAATAGAGACAGATAAGAAATGCCGAAATTTATAGTAACAAGAATTAGAGACACGAAGCTAAGTAATAAAGGAAAATATCGGAGACTGTAGTAAAGAAGAGTGTAGCGGGACTAGACCATAAATGAATGCCGAGTAGATCTAAGTAAAATTTATTTCTTTCAATCAGGATTCTTTTTCTACTCAAAATTTTTTCCTAAGTTGATCTAATAACCCTCGAGTATTTCGTGTGGATAACCAGTTCCCCAAATACCTAAGAAAAGCTATAAAATAGTAGAAGCAAGAAATCAGGTATAGTTATAGAGGTTTCTAATAGATGTGAGATGCCATGATAATGCAGAGATTCTGAATCCCCAAACCTAAGCCCACAAGCTAATCAGAGAAATAACAACAGGAAAATGACTAGTTGTCCTAATCAAGGAAGCTAATAAGGCCCCGAATTACCCAGATCCCCACCCTTCCATCATAACCAGTTAAGCAAGCTGTCTTGACAGAGCCTATCTCATACCTACCGTATATGAGCAATAAACTCTACCAGGACATAGAGTATTAGAACAAGGATCTTGAAACTCATTGAAACATAAAGAAAAGAATCGACAAGATATAAATCGTTCCCACCTACATAGATATAGACGACTGTAAGAAACCCAACGAGAGTTTATCTTAAGAAATAGAGGACCTTCAATGGCAGGCCATCTAGAAGAAGAACCAAAGACGTTTCGAGGATGTAAAGAATAGAACCTAGGATAACCCAAAGAATTAAAGAAAATCAAAGCGAGGTTCGCAAGACTAGTGGGAGTCCATAAATAAACCAAACGCAATAGAACCCTTATACCAGCCCAAGTTAGAAGAAATCTGAGGAAGTATAAAGAAATAGACCCGAGGGAATAGAGATATTTAGAAAGTAATAAAAGTACCAGTATAGCCAGTAGAATGGAGTGTCAAAGTTGAGACTTAAAGTAAAAAATGAGAGCAAAGACCTAAGAAAGCAGTTAGGAGAACGAAACACCACTAGTCACAGTAGAAAGACATAAAACAAAGAAAATGGTATGTGAATAGTAGAGAGGATGCGTAAAGTGATGAGGAAATACAGTATGATCCCAAGACATGGGGTAGTAAATTAGGTCTCTACAAGAATGTATGATGAACATTTCTCATAGAATCCTCGATTTTAGTAAACCTATAGATATCTAGCTAGAGCGTTACCAAACTTAAGCATAAATCAGAAGTACGTATTTGAAGATCTTTATGAAAGGAATATGCTCAACTTAGAAGCTAGTAAAGAGAAAGGAATAGTGAAGAAAGACAATGACATATTTGATGGATTGAGAGATAACTAGATAGCCAAATCGATAAACCCAAGTGCAATATAGATAAAAAACATGAGATAGAATAACACGATACCACAGTAAGTTAAGTTAAGTTTGGAAGCCACTGATGAATTAAGGAGCCCTTAAAAAAGTAAAGACTTATGAGTATAAAAAAGACCAGAAAACAATCATTCTTAGAAACATGGTGTGCAACTTATTCAGAGTCTTATGGTAGTGAGAAGGAAAGACCAGGGTAAGGAGTAGCCCCTGAACCGAAAACTTAGTAAGAGATAACTTAAGCAAACAAGGTTAATAAAGTTTTCAAGGGAGTAAAGGAGTAAGGAGTTTGAGGAATTAAGATAAGAAAAAAACCTTTGTAATAGAATGAGCCCCTTAGGAGGTATAGCAAATGGATCATAGTAGTATCCAGAGAAAGAACTTAATAACCGTAGAGAGTTAAGCAACAGAAAGGGTAAAGAGACAGTATAAGGAACTTATTAGGGAGTATGCTTCTAGAAGGGCTTGTATGGGATGCGAAGTGATTGATTGAAAAAATGATCCGGAGCAAAGTTAGAAAAGGCAAGTCAGATAAGTTTTAGCAGTAATACCCAGTGTAGGAAGAGACACCAGACAGGTATACACGAGGTCCCGAGCAAATAGTAGGTGTCACTGAATCACCGTACATAAGAGTCTTAAGACAAGTACCCGCCCTCCCAACCCTCGACCGACATCAGTAACAAAGATGGACCTGAAGCGTAACCTTGAGATACTCAAAAAGAAAGTATAAGTATAGTGATAACTGATCGAAACATAAAACTCTTGATAACAGCAACAAAATAGAATAAAAAGAAAGGAAGAAATGGCCTCAGTAAGAGATTTTAAAGAGAAACTAGTAGATAAAGCAACAAAGAGGAGAAGTACTAGTTAAGCAGCAATAAGAATGTAAGAGGACAACGTTAAACATAACCAAAGATATATGAGAGCTGATATCTTTCGAATAAAAGAACAGAGATATAACCCATAGTAGTTTCAGTTATAGAACAAAGTAAAATAGTAAATGAAAATGCTAGCTGACACAAGGATTGAAAGTGAACTTGTTAAGGTGCAACAACAAATAAGAGAAGATACTAAGTAAGCATTGACAGAAATATAGTGTGGTATAGAATCGAGAAAATAAGTTTACGATAGTATGGAAAACAATAAAGAATGGGTATTCTAGCATGCAATCAAGTATAGAAGATGAGTTGATGTAATAGAATAGCAAAGAAAAACCAAAAGACATGAGACTTTCAGATGTAGTTCAAAGATGAAACAGAGAGAAATTGTTAAAAGTCAGAAAGAAAGCTGTTAAGTTAGAACAGTACAAAAATAAGGTAGTAGTTAAGTAATAATTGAGCTTTCAAGAAATCAAGATTTGAGGAAATAATAGGTACGTAAAGAACGAAGATATTCCCCTGGTAAAAAGGCATAAATATAGACCAAGAAAGTTCTCAGTAAATAGTAGAATGAAGTGAAGGATGAAAAGAGTACTAATAAAGGTTTAGAAAATGAAACTGTTAAGTTGTAATGATGGTAGGGAAGAATACTTAATAAGTAAAAGGTTACAGTAAGTAATAACAAGGAAAATTTTGGTTAAGCAATCATATAAGGTACCCAGCCCTAGTCTAGGATGACCAAACCACTGCAGGTTTAGGATGATTTTAGTCGCGAATATGGGTGGTTTGATAGATTCGTATCTTAGTACAAAGACAAAGAGCTAAGTTATTGCGAAACTATAACTGTCATAAGAAAATAAATTCTCGAGCCATGAAATGTTGGTAAGAATGTGAGTAAATCGAGAGGGACCACTAAGAAATTATTCAGAAGTAACGTTTTAGGTACAAGTGGCGTCGATGGACAATATCAGTAAGTAAGGAAACCTCAAGTCCCCTTAGAAAAGCAGAAGATTTAGAATTTAGAGAGAGAAACTCATAAACTATTGAAGGTTGCAAGAAGTGTATAGAAAGTTAATAACTAAATGATGAGAAAGAATATTAAAATTAAGTTGGACAAATGGAGCAAAGAAATACTGAGTACAGTTATGGAGATATCAGAATCTATAGTAAGAGCTAAATATATCAGGAAAGAAGTAGCCAATGATAGTCAGCAAAAATTATAGGAACATGATGAATAGTTCCCCTCTCGATCAGGAATTTTAGAAGCACAAGGAATGAATAGAAGCCAAGATAATAGAAATATTAAGGCGAACTCGAGTTAGTTCACAGAAAGGGAAAAAGTCCTAGCAGATGAAACAAGATAGTTATGGGTATAAAGTTAGTTCAGCTAGTGGTATAGGAAAAGAGCCTGTAAACCCTCTGATCTTTGGCAGGGTCCCAAGTTTAGAAAGGATTCAAGGACAAATCATATCTAAGGAGGGGAGAATTTGTAACGATCGGTAGTTTTTACTACTGTATACAATGATACCACTACGTATGGGATGAATGCACATAAAATAAATTATGTTGAGACTTAAATATACTCATGGAATGACTCTGGGGGCAATCGGTAAATTTCTCGAAGTCCCAGGACGAGACTGTACAACGTACCCTTTTGGACAGGCCATGGTATTTGGGGCATGCGTTTTTCATATGAACTCGGATTTTTATGAATTTTATAACGTCGGAAAGCTGAGATGGAGACCTACGACTTTCGCATTGAATATTTTCTGAAATTCAGACCAGAAACTGGTCAAAAATACAAGTAAAAAATTTGGACGAATAATAATATCGGACCCAAATGGAAAAATCTCAAACTTTTAACATTTTTCTACATTCTTCCACACTCTTCTTAATATCATTTAAGTCCTAATATATAAGAGAGATACTATTCAAGGTTTAGGGAATTTGGAAACCAAAAGAAAGAAAAAGAAGAAGAAGAAGAAGAAGAAGAAGAAGAAGAATAAAGAAAGAATGAGGATGAAGCAAAGTTGATCATGGCACCCATTGAAGGCTTTGGAAGAGTTGGGAATCAAAAGAAAGAAGGTAAGGAGACTTGACCCATTTTCTTATTTTTAAGTTTTGATGAATTGATGCCTATATTGTGTTGGGAACTTGGTTGTGATGATGATAGTATGATTTTTGACAATTAAAGGAATTGAAAAGTTGATGAATCCTAATTTGTGAAGTTGTGGGTAAAACTTGGTGAAGTATATGTAATGGATTAAGAATTGAATTGATGATGAATTAGTGGTTTAGTTGATGTGAAATTGGATGTTACATGATGTATTGTATATTGGTTTTTAGTATGGATGTGTTGATATGAAGTAAAAGTGGATGTTTTGTGCATTGGATTAGCTTAGGGAAGCAAAGCAGAATCCTGGTTTTCCAGGTCGCGTCGCGACGCGCAAGAAGAAAATCTGGGCATACTTCTGGTTCATGCGCGTCGTGACGCGCCATGGCCTGCGTCGCGACGCAAGTCCAAAATGTGGCCCGAATCAGTTCCAAGCCATCCCTGTTTCTTCCTAGCATGTTTGAGGCCGCCTTATAGGTCTCGTATCAGTTCGTATGCATACCTTACATCGAAATATAAACATGATAAACCTTATAAAAAAATATGTTGATGCATCACTCAACTTAGTTAAATTCTGACATTCAATTTTACAACTTACATGCTAATTAAGTCTCGATCATAGATTATTCACAGGAACCGCGATTTCCTTCAGGGATCCAATACCAACCATATTCCAAAACAGTGAGCGGACACTTTTCCTTTAAATTGACTTTTATTTCATTATTGTTGTTTCAGACTTATATTCACACTTCAGGGCGTTAGAAGATTTACTTACAGTTATTTCATGCAAAGTTATATTTGAGAACAGAATTGTTTTCCAGAAAACGTTTTGTACAGTTTTGAAATTCAAAGTATGAATTTTTATGATTTTCGGGGCATGAGGGAAAAACTCACCCCAGTATGTAACTTGACACAGTTGGAATTGACGGACAGAGACATGTGTAAATGTAGAGGACTGAGGGGACGACGATACGTAACGCCCTCAGATCCTAGAGCAGGGTTAGAGGGACGGTGATACGTAACTCCCCTAGACCCTAGTTTCAGATCTTGGGTGGTAGGATAGATCCGCACCCCCAGTTCTAGTTTATGGCTTGAGGGACGGTGATACGTAACGCCCCAAGACCACCCGTTTCACAGAAAGTAGTGGAATTCTTTGGGTGACAGCGATATGTAATGCCCCAAAGTCATGGATTTGCCACTGCTAGCTACAGTTAGGCGTATGGGTGGACGAAGATATGTAACGCCCTCATACGTCAAGTTTTTCAGACAGAGACACAGATTTCAGAAAGAGTTTTCAGTTTTCAATTCGAGTTTTCAAAAAGAGCTTTTAGAAAAGAAAGTTTCCTGAAACAACAGTTTTATAAGAGATTTTTATAAAGAAGCTCAGAGTTTTAAAACATAAACCAGTTTTCTTATAAAGCTATTTCATGAGTTTTTGGTTTTGAAACCAAATATTTTTATAACAGTTTTTCATTTTTAGTCCACTCACTTAGATCATATAGCAATCTAACCCCACTCCCATATTTTTATTTTGCAGGTATACCATGAGGACGAGCGCGAGAGGACGGATACTAATGGCAGTTACTAGTGGGTCTGAGTCCACCAGTTAGAGTATAAGTTCAGTCTAAGTCAGTAAGAGTGAAAGTCCAGTTAGAATGAGAGTCCAGTTAGAATCAGATAAAAGGTCAGGTATTTGAGTTTGAGACAGTCATGATTTGAGTTTATTTTTAAGCGTTCATTTACAGATGATGAGTTTGTATGTTAAGTTTTGTTTGGGCTATGGTCCCTTATTTTATACAAAAAGAATATTAGTATCCGTTCATATTTAGAGAGTTAGAGGCTTATGGGGTTAATACGGCTTATCCCCTGCCGGTAACGTCTCCCGGATCGGGGATGTTACACATGAAGCGAATGATAGACATGCCTTCATGGATTTTTGATGAATTTCATATGGGTGAAGTGGATATACGTCGGCAACAACTCATGTGTTGAAGCCAAATGAGTGGGTACATATAAGTTAGTCATGCATGTTGAGAAAATTTTACTAATACATGATGTATTGTTTGCTCCACAAATCCGCCGAAATTTAATGATGTGATCCAAGATGGGCATTATCCAAGTTTAAAATACAGAGTATCAAAGTAAAAAAAAAATCCAATATCAAGAACAAGTTTCTTGGTCAAATTCCATTAAAAACTCACAGAGTTTCAAGAGAATACCACTCAAACAATGATAGTGAGATTTGCGCAGTCTTTATATTTTGGTTGTAACTTTCTCATCCGATATTCGATTTTGGTGATTCAAGTTACTTTGGAAAGAAGACTTGAATATCTACAATTTTATAGTTTATGAAAAAAGAAAAATTTGGATTTCTGTATAGTCAAAAATGAAGGCATAATTATCCCTACAGCTTTAAGTTATGTGTTTTTAATTTTATGTTATGTTTAAGTTGTGGGTTGAATTCTAATATTATTTTATAAGTCCATGCATGAAATTTTAAGTCTTATTTGGCTTAGAATTTAGTTTTATTAGTTCAACTATGATTTCTTTTAAGTATTTTAGTTTAGTTAACTTTCCTTATTTCACTTAGGATTTTACAATTGGCCTATTTAAAGGTGCATTTAGCTTGTAATTTTCACATAGAATTTTGAATAAGAATAGCCATTGGATTTTAACCCCAAAATGTGTGTGAGAGTGGATTTTCTCTTGGTTCTTATTGAACCTTTATCAAGACTTATCAAATAACTAGCGATTTTTTGTGGCGTCTTTAAACTTCGCTACGAGATTACTTTAAGAATAAAAAGGATTGCTAGAGGCAGGTTCTCTAGTGGTTCGACTTGATCTTGGAGAGGTTTTTCTTCCTAACAAAATGGGTTCAGGGTTCTGATAAGAAATAAAGAAAGGTTCTTGAAGGCAAGGTTCTTTAAGGGTTGGACTTGATCTTGGAGAGGTTTTGTTCTTACAAAATGATGATTCGCGATTCTTGGAGTTCTCTCAATTATGTAGGGTTGCCTAGGAATCAATCCTACGATGATTTTCGTCATTTAGTTTCTGTGTTGGTTTTATTTAATTTAGGTTTTAAGTTGAACTTTCATGAATTTGGTGTTGATTTGCACTTAGGTATAATACACTATGATTCTGGTTATTTTCTGGATGGTTTTATTGTGTTAAATGTTGAATACTTTAATCGTAATTCTAGTTTTTCCTTTGTTGTATCGTCTGTCAGTAATGATAATGATGTGAATGTGTGTCATGCTAGACTTGGCCACATTGGCCAGCAAGGAATGAACAGATTAGCCAAAAACGTTTTTATGGGAAACATATAGAATGTAGATTTATCTACCTGTGAGTATTGTTTGGCCGAAAAAATTGTGAGAAAACCATTTTTAAAAGGAATTAGAGCAGATTATTCATTACAATTAATCCATTCAGATATTTATGGTCTAATGAATGTAAGGGTAATGCATGAAGCATCATATTTCATCACATTCATAGATAATTTCACACGCTTTAGTTATGTCTATTTGATTGTTCATAAATTTGAAGCATTAGATTGTTTTAAGAAAATGATCAGTTCAGAGAGTTATGTGATGAAAAAGAAATTAGTCGTCAGTTGACTACTTGAAATAGCAAAATGGGGTTTACCCCTATGACATTGACGACCATGACACTGTTAGGCTAGCAGCAGTCCGTAGAGAGTACAGATAGCCTCATGAGGGGACTAATTAGAGAATAAAGGAGCCACCACCCAATATAAAATATCGGGAATGATTTAAGGTCGCACTGCACCCCTCGCAAGGTCTGACCTTAAACCCGTTTGGGTTGGTAATGCTCTCTTACTGATGCTAGTATAATATTTTGGTTCAAAAGAGGTATCATCATATCTTATAATACAGTAACAAGTAATACAATTTATAAAGTATACAATGCGCAATCACGAACAATAAATAAAAATGAATAAATGTCCAGAAATTATTACAATAGCAGTAAAATAACAACTAAACAAATTAGAGCATTTTTTTCATCGATCTGGCCTCAGACGGCTTGGACGGACATCACCTATGATGGGCTGAGTATTTATTATGACATTAATATCAGGCCGGACTTACTAGAACCCCGACCGGATGTACTGCGTAAGCCAGAATTACGGAAATATATATGCATAGCAATAGATGTGACAATAATTAATACAACGATAAAAACAAAATGTTAAAATGTTAAATAATAACTAAATGAGAAAAGTACATTGACAAAGTAATAAAACAGTAAATAAGGCCATTTAAAACGCAGAAACCATGGGAAATAACAGGCGTAGAAACATGACAGATGAAATGGCCATCCTCTCATTGGTACGTTGAGTTGTTTTCCTATATATATCATATTACCGTCCATTCGAAATCGGCTATGAAATTTATGTCCGAGTTTCCATCCTATATGCCAATAAAGATCATACAATCGGATATAAATTACTACAGGCATGATCAGCCAGACATAAGGTATGTTTGGCCAAACGTCCTTCGTGGGTCAGAAAATAGATAATGGTAAACTAAACGCAAGGAGGAACTGTAACATCCCGAACATTTTCAGAACGGTTCTAGAAACTTTCTGAATTGAAGTTTGGAATTTGGCACTGATTGATATTCGAAAATAAGGCTTTATGTATTGGAAAATAGATTGGAATATTTTTAAGTGAAGTTTCATCATGTTGGAAAACGCGTGATTTCGAGAACCGGCTATACGATTTCTAATTTTATTATTATACACGTAAAAGGTTTGTTGTTTCGGCTATAACGATAGCAAACAAACTCCGTTTGATTTGAATTTTAATCCATCGGACTCGTTTTTCCGAGATGAACAACTTTAGTGTTGAATACTTTCCGAAATTTATAGCATAAGGGCTTCAAAAATATGAATTTTCGTGAAAGCCTCATGACAAGGGCCTGATTGTAATTTTCGGTGGTCAGAATGTAAATTTTCGAATTATTTATAAATACTTCCTAGTTTTCAAAAATTGCCAAAATGGAAAAATTTCTAAAACCTCTCAATTTGACCCCCCACCCCCAAAAAAATCATCATTGGAGAAGCTGGTCACGCCGACGGCCTACCGGCCACCGCCGGCGGCGCAACCAGCTAGAGGGGTGCGCCGGCCACCCCTCCACCTTATGATGGTCGGCGGCAGCCCCCAGGTCACCGGAAACAACCACTGGAGAGAGAGAAAGTCACACACATTGGTGTTCCGATCCCGGCTCGTCGCTTCATTTCATGACCCGAGCCACCCGCAAAATCGAAGCCCTCCAAGAGTACTACAAGATGGCGGTGATGATTTTTCGAATCCGTGCTCGGTTGCACACAAAATGAGGAGGGAATATTCAAATGAATAGTGACCCACGGTGAACAGTAACTCCGATCGGAATTCCATCGATTCCAGAGCGTTCGTGGGATCGTTTGGAGTCCGTATATAGCCTCGAAATCTCGGTAAGACCTCCCGGTAAAAATCCACAAATTTCAAGTTTATAGTTAAATATTCGGATGTATCCAGTAGCTTCGTAGACTAACGTAATAATATAAATTAAGTTTTCTGAGCATTAGTATATTGAATATGTGCATTTGGTAGAATCCGAGAGAAATCGGAGCTAATTCGATCGATCCGATAAGTAAAGTGAGTTTTCGGTAAAATCAGATTTCACACGCATTTATACTTTGATGAATGTAATTAAGTATATAGGTTAATTATGATGAAATGCTAGTATTTGAGTAATTCCAGAGAGGTTCGGAGGGCTTGGGATCCTTCCCTAGCGTTTTCGAAAACTTTTTGGAGGATTTTCTGAAAACGCGTATTTGGCATATTTGAGCTACTAGATGGAAATAGAACAATGTATAACGATGTATTATGAGTAATGAAAACTGAAATCACTGAAAATAGAATTAATTTGGGTTTTCCCGGAAAGTTGGGGAGTTTATGTTCTAAGTAAGTTTCTATGATTAACGACTTTAACCGTCCGTATTTTGTGTTACAGATGGAGAAAGAGAGAGAAAGAATAGCATGGACCTCAGGTAAGTACCTCATTGTGATCTTGCCTTAGGTAGACAAGGCATGACAGCTGATTGTATACTTGTATATGCATATAGATATGAGTGTAGATTTCAGACTCATAGGAATATGTAGCAGTAGTTATGGAGTCTTAGAAAGTATGAAATGAGAACTTTCAGAGGTATTGTCAATAAGATTCGTAAGAGAGCATGAATGTGGGACATATAAATTGGACGACGCATGCTGTCCCAGGCTCGCGGCCCGGTCGGGAGTACGGAGTAGCCCGCGGGGGACTAAACCGGAGAATATGGAGTCGCCACCCGATGTGAACCGGGAAAATGAGATTTAAGGCCGCACTCACCCCTCGCAAGGAAGACCTCAAACCGTTTGGGTTCGGAATGGTCCTTTACTTATGCCACTTGTAATGAAAGGATTTATGTAATAATTTAATCAGGCTTAAGTAGCACTTATTTCCAAGAGTATCATGCTTCTAAATTCACATGTATAAAATAAAAATTACACCTAAGTTTACATATATTTCACATCTAAGATTGCATGCTTGAAAGTACATCAAAAGAGCGACAAACATACAACTTCACTGGCATATTATATTCAAGAAAACATAAGCACACATACTAACCACACGAGCACACATGTGAGCACCTTCTCAAGTGGTACGTGGAATTGTATCCCAAGTACAGACCGTACTACCGTCCATTCGGAATCGGCTACGGAATTTATGTCTGGGTTTCCATCCGATATACCAAAAGAAATAATACTCAAATGTTATCATGACATAGGCATATGAATTGTAATACATTAAACACATTGTATTCATACATGTGGGGATAGCTACTAGGAAAACTATGTATGAAATCTGATGAAAAGGACTCAGTTCAGTGGTGCGTGTTCGCGTAGCGTTTGAAAATGCGTTCGAATGGTAAACAGAAGGTTCGCGTTCGTATAGCGTTCGAGAACGCGTTCGAACGGAACCAGACCTGATGCATGATAAGATTAAGAAAGTGTGTGTGCGTTCGCGTAGCGTTCGAGAACGCGTTCGAACGGTAAACAGAAGGTTCGCATTCGTATAGCGTTCGAGAATGCGTTCGAACGGAACCAGACCTGATGCATACAACACAAAGAATAAAGACAACAATGTCAAGCTCAGTATGTCCGATCAAACGTATCTTACATTCAACCGAACACACATCAACCGGCGCGGCAAAGCATCGTGGTAAAGGGCTTTAACCCCTCCCAATAGGGGATCTTTCATTGCACTTACTAAGCCCATGCGCTCGATTGAATCATGCATACAAAGAATTAAAAGCAATAATATCAAACGTAGTATGCCCGATTGAACGTATATTGCATTCAACCGAACACACATCAACCGGTGCGGCGAAGCATCGTGGTAAAGGGCTTTAACCCCTCCCCATAGAGGATCTTTCATTCCACTTACTAAGCCCATGCGCTCGATTGAATCATACATAAATAAGCAACATGCAGAATTCAAGTGACGAAAAATAAATAAATAAATCAAAGCAACATGAAACAAAAGAAGGTGCCGTTTACTCAAGCGGTACGTGGAGTTATATCCCAAGTACAGACCGCACTACCGTCCATTCGGATTCGGCTACGGAATTTACGTCTGGGTTTCCATCCTATATACCACAGGAGACGACACTCTTTCATTCATCCAATACCCACAACACGCATCATACACACACAAGATTCAACAAATAATTGAAATACAGTCAAAATAAATAACAAAAATCGAATAAAGATGAGTGTGGAAAGTACCCTCAGGTCTAACCTTTTAAGTCGTCTTCGAACTTGCGTTTCGCGGAGATCGGAAGGGGTAAAAGCTCATTATTCTTCTGGTTCACTGGTTCAGCGTCTTAGCTCACTGTTTTGCTGCTTTGCTCGCCGTCTGTTCTCCGTTTTGCTATTGTTCGGTCTCCGTTCTGCTGCTGTTCGGTCTCCGTTCTGCTGCTGTTCGGTCTCTGCTTTGCTACTCACTGTTCAGGTCACCTGTTTTGACGTTTCAACGAACTGTTTCGAGTGTTTTTTCGTGGTTTTTTAGTGTAGTTTTGTGTGGTTATTTCAAGGGTTATAAGTGCAGTTTATGTTACTGTTTTAAGGGATATTAGGGACTGTTTGGGGTGTGTTTGGGCTGCTGTTTGGAGGTATATTTTTGGTGATGGAGGGCTGCTGTATGGGGAGATTTTCGGTGATGGGTAGAGGTTTAGGGAGGTGCTGTTTTTGGTTATGGAGTGGAGGAGATGAATGGAATTGTTTATGTTCTTCTTGTTGCTATTGCCGTGAGTGGCTAAGGCTCTTTGTGTTATGGTTTTTGTGTGAGTTATCTGTATGAGCTAGAGGATCTGTGTCTTGGTTAGGGGTGGTTTATATAGAGAAGGGCTAGGGTTTCACCTTGTCTCACAAGGAAGGGATTTTGGCATTAAAGAGAGATATGATTTGGTGTTAGACAAGGAAAGCAAGGGATTTGATGGGGGACAAAATTTGGCTAGAATAGGAAGTCAATATTTTTAATTTGTTATGATTGATTTTAATTAGGCATGACATCTTTTAATTTAGTATGTGATTTGTTTGGTTAGGAAGTAATCTTGTGTAATTAAGGATATTACGAACCAGATTAAAGAGCGGCTTCTCTTCATCAACAATTTGAAGAATGGAAGCTCCCATCCCATGTCCTTAGCGCCTGGGACCTGCATCCTGATTAGTTATTTCATTTGCGTGAGAGGAGCTGCATGGCGTTCATGGCTGATAAGGGCCTTTATCGTTTTGGGTTGGGCTTCGTTTATAGGCATTTCGGCATAGTTCGGGAGTTGGGTTGTTTGGGCTTCTGATGCAGTCTCTTGGAGAGGTCTTTTGCTTCTCCCTCGTATTGTTGAAATGGATTCAGGGCTTTTATTTTGTGTTTTTCTTTGATGTTATGGGCTTCTTTATAGGCTTACCTTTGCGCCTTGTTGTTTTGCCTCGTGCCTTTGTTTTTTCTTTTCTGATTTCTGTTTGTAGGTGTTTTGCCCTCTGGGGAATGCCCCTTAGCTCCTGTAAATTTTTAGCTTTTATACATTTTATCTTTTCCAAAAAAAAAAAGTAATTGGTGGGTGAATATCTTAATTAAGGAATTAAAATATTTGATTGATTTTAATGTTTATTTTAATTTGGTATGTGATTTTTAGATTTGTTTTGATTTCACCATGTGTTAAATATGTGTTTTAAGTGGGCTTGGGCGTGTGGGCCAAGGCTTGGGCGAATTGGGCTTAATGTGAGGCTAGCAGCAAAACCAGAATTACCGACACCGTTCGAACGCCTCCTCGGACGCGGCACGAACGCCCGCAATCTGTTTGGAGTTCGAACGTATACACGAACACAAAACGAACGAAAATAGTGAACCTTGTTTATTCTGAATTTCCCCTTCCGATGTCCGTTTTCCGTGACCTCCGTGACTTAAAAGGTAGTGTCTCCAAATGAGACTCATCATAGGGACTTATGTGCAAAAATGCAGTGCCTACAATGAGGTATTGTCAATAAGATTCATAAGAGAGCATGTATAGAAACAGATTTTCTGAAAGTATGAATATTATCGGGTTTCTAGATAGCAAGCTAGTATCGGCATGCAAAGTTTAGCACAAGCTGTCATTACATTTACATAGTTAAGCATGTCTCCTAGTAGAACATGTTTGTAGTATGAGAGATGTAAGAGTTTTGTAAAGAGTTTTAACTAAATTTCCAGACTTCAGTTGAGCTTTGGTCTGAGTGTGGAACCAGTGTATGAAATGTGTTGATATGTTTAATGACACGTGCAAGCATTTTTCATATGGTTGAGTTTGTTGAAATGGGGTACGGGCCCATTTTGTATGTATTGGATGAGTGAGATGTCACCAGCTCGTAATTGAGTGGTTGACTTTGTTGTTGTGTATATGGGTAATGACATTGCATTGCATTGCATTTCATTGCATGACTTACGTGATGATATGGTTGTTATGATGATGCATATGCATTTTGTATACCCAGAGGGAGACACAGTGCACATTTACAGATACAGACCCAGGACTAGGGGGACGGCGATGCGTAACGCCCCTGGATCCTAGTTATAGTGAGAGGATATTTTTTCTTTATAGTTGATTTTTTCTTTCCTTTTATATTGTTTTATGTAAAGACTTATGTTTTCGCACATAGAGCGTTAGACAAATTTATTTTCAGTTGCTTTAAAGAAAAATATGCTTAAGAAAGACTTGACTTTTTTTAAAAAAAAATGAGTTTTGTGATTTTTCGAGGCATAGAGAAAAAACCCACCTCAGTATGTAACTTATCACAGATATTGGAATTGACTGAGAGGACATGTGCACATGTAGAGGACCGGGGGGACAGCGATACGTAATGCCCCCAGATCCTAGTTCAGGACTAGGGATGGCATATGCCTCTAGATTCTAGATTCAGAGCTTGGAGGGTAGAATAGATCCGCACCCCCAATTCTAGTTCAGTGGCTTCGGGGACGGCGATATGTAACGCCCCAAGACCACTATTTTCAGGGACATGACTGACATGCTTTGGGGGACGGTGATACGTAACGCCCCAAAGTCATGGGTTTGCATTCCTGGCTCTAGTTAGGCGTATGAGGGGACAACGATACATAACGCCCTCATACGTCAGGTTTTTAGATATAAAGACCGGTTTTTTTTCAAAAACAGTTTTCAGAGATCAGTTTCAGAGATAGTTTTCAGAACAGATCTTTCAGATACAGATTTTTCAGAAATGGATTTTCAGAGACAGATTTACAGAAAAATGAGTTATAAACGAGTTTTCAAGAGAAATAGTTTTAAGAAAATCTTAGAGTTTTACAGACAGAAAATGATTTCCAGAAAAGTTTCAAAGGAAGAGATTTATTTTCAGACAAGAAAAGAATTTTCAGAATGATTGGCTTTCTTAAGATATTTTCTTGAAATGGAAGTTCAGTGATATCCAGTTCTATTTGATGAGTAGTATCGTAGTATGCTATGAGTATGTACTTTGTATAATTTGTATATTGAACTACATGGTCGATTTGTGATATTAATGTAAGGGTTGAGTGTTGGGGGTTTACCACACCTAGAATACAGTTGTGAAGATTCCAATGGATGAAATTAAACGTCAGTATCTTATATTATATGGAGGTATGAGGTTTCAGCTCAGTGTTTCAGTAAAAGTTTTACAGCTCATAGTTATTTAATGCTTATGTTTTAGCTTACGTAATCCATATGAAGTAACCGGCCATAGTTTAAGCTCACTAAACCACCACGGGTTTGGGTTGGCCTTAGCCACGGGTTTGGGTGGTTTGGTAGATAATAAGTTAGTTCCGGTTAGGAGAAATTGATGTTGCTAGTATATAAAGTATAGCTACAGTGCGGGAAAAAAAGTATGTATGTATGTGGATGAATACTTCTAGATTGGTGTATGAGAGATGCCAGATTTCCGTAGATGTGATATAGTGTGGAATTGAGAATATAAGTTCACTACCTTGTTACATTCAGTACAATAAGAAAATTATCAAGGTATAATATAAGTAAATGACCATCGGGTAAAAATGAGACTTATAAGTTTGTGTATTTACATATATCTGATTTCTATTTAAGTTCTTATTGTTACTTGATATATTTACATAAGACGTGAGTTACTTACTGAGCTTTATAGCTCACACCCCGACTGTTTTCTAGTTTTGCAGGTTCACATTGGACTTAAAAAGTTAGAAGATTTTCTTTGACGTCTTGCAGACAGCGGATCAACCCGATGCAGTCAAGTCGGTCTTGAGTCGTTGTATGGTTTTGGGATGTGTAATTGGGCTCCCACAGCCTTAGTTTATTTATTTGTATCACATGTGTAGTTTTTATCGTGCTAAACACGTAGTTATTTGTAGTTATGACAGGCCAAAGGCCTATTTACATATGAGTTGAGATTTATCAGGCCGGAGGCCCATTTGCATGAGTTGAGATGATTTCTTTTGAATTTAATATCAGGACATCTCGAGGTGCTGGACTTGGATCCAGGTTTCATCATTTTTAGCAAAGGTCATGCCGAAATTTTAGTGGAAATAGAGGCTTATGGAGATGAGTTTTCCTGTTTCCTGCCGGTAGCATCCTGGTTTCGGACGGGATGTTATAGGAACATGCATATTACTAATAAAATAACTAAGAAGATATAAAAATAAGTTCAATATCTTATCTTTATATATGGATGATATACTTATTGTCAGAAATGATAAGGAGTTTGTAAAACACATCAAAAGATGGTTATCATCTAATTTTGAGATGAGAGGTATGGGTGAAGCTGCATATATTCTTGGGGTCAAGATCTCAAGAAATCGTTCAAAGAAATTATTATATCTTTCACAAGAGTCATATATAAAGAAAATTCTTGAACGCTTTCAAATTTTGGACTTACTACAGTACTTTAACTACTGTAGAAGTGCGTAGGAAAATTTTCGGAATCGTTCTGATAGTGTTTTGGAAATTTTCCAATGTATGGGCAAAATGGTAGTTACTATAATCGGCCACTACTACAGTAATTGTGTCACTGTAGCAGTGGGCTGGTAAGGTCTAACAAATGATCCGGTTGTTCGATTATTCTAGTTGATTGGCTGATTCGGTGAACCTTTAATCGGTTAACGTGTAACTGCGGAAAGTGTTTTCGAAAATTTTATCCAAAATCTTTATGCGTATCACTATTTAATATTTGATATTAATGAGTGATATGAGTGAAATAAGGATTAAAGGTATATAATATCAATTAATTTATCCGGAATAAAAAAGTTTTAAAAGTCAATTTCGCACGCCTACACACTTTCACTGGATTTGCCCAAACACATGGGTCTTGGAATTTCGTACCCACATGGTTTCGGATCCGGGTATACCCTGACCTGATCCAGAAATCCAGATCCAAAATTTTTTCATGATTCGTATCTTCCGGCTATATGCAGTTTTGGGAAATACCCGTGTCTGGATCCGTGCGGGGTCTGGAATTTTACAACCTGAGTCTGAAAATTTTTATACACCCCAGTTTTCGAGGCAATGGGAATCCGGGCCGGACCTGAACCTTTTTACTTCTAATCACTAGAAAAAAATTTAAAAAATATTTATCGTGCTAAATATCGGAAAACGCTTCCGGAAAATATTTTCATCAGACAACAGCCAAATACTGAAAAACACTTATCTTTTATAAATGATTTCAAAATATTTTACTTACGGAAATCATTTTACGTCGAAACAGACCCAGAATGTGAAACTTTATTTTAAAAACATAAATAAAATGTAATACTATAGCTTCATCAACTTGTAGCATCATAAAGTTTGTTGAAGGAATTGATATCTAGTTAGGGGTTTGGCTGAAACCGCAAACCGTATATCCTCCATCAACAAAGATGACTTGTCCTGTTATATATGAAGCAGCAGGAAAGCAAAGGAATGCTACCAATGATGACACTTCATCTGTCTCTCCTGGCCGCGAGATTGGAGTTCGGGAGATTAAGTCATTGTAACGTTTCCTGTGATTAGGATCTTCCTGTGGATTAAAGAATAATTTCAGTATAATGTGTTAGTAATGTCTACTTTGATGGGTTCATCTACGAAGGTTGTTGTGTATGGAGATCTACTGCATATATACATTACTATATTATTTATTTTATCTACCGCCGGTGGTGGCGGAGATCTAGATTGAGATCTAACTCCATGTGGAAGAGATCAACGATCTCCGAGTGCCGCGTTAAGCGTCTGAGGTGGCGTCTCGATTGTAAAATATAAATTTTACTTTTTTTTTTCATAAAATAATTAAAAATGGTCCAATATATGAGGTTTCTGGGTTCTGAGGAGGAATTATTATATACGTTACTTTAAGTTTGCTTTGTTTATAAAGAGATTTTTTTATTGTTATTAAATATTTTTTTCTTAGCTCCTAAATTACAGTATCAGAAAAACGAAAAGCTGTGAAATTAAGGTTTATACCATCAGAAAATTTATATATCCTGTATTGATAAGCCCTGGTGCAACTGCATTAACGCGAATTTTGTCTTTTGCCCACTCACATGCCAAGTTCCTTGTAAGTTGATTAATTGCTCCTGAAAGCAAAAATATTCAAAAGACATATCGTAAATGAATTTCTTGCATGAACTGAAAGTACCTTTAGATGCTGAATAGACGGCAGAGCGAGAAATGGCCACAGCACTCAAGATGGAGGGATTAAATACAATGCTTCCATTTCCTGAAGCTTTCAATAAGGGATACGCAAGTTGACATAGATGGTAACCGGACTCAAAATTCGTAACCATTATAGTTGAGATCTCTTCAGCAGTGAATTCTACGGCAATTTTATGAATAGTCAACCCAGCATTGTTCACCTAGAAATAATATTTAATCAATTTATTTATAAGAGCTTTTTGAAGCTTGAAAGAAAAAAAATAAACCTGAAAACTCAAGCGTTAAGGTCAGAGTGCATGGTCGTATTTAAATTCTATATACATAATGCTTTAATAAATTCAACTCGAAATTAGTCTTATGCAGGATAATTTCAGGAACAGACTGCATAGATGGTTGATTGAGGTCTTTAATTTTATCACAAAATTAAGAGATAAAATTTAATAAAAACTAATCTCAATTACAATAAATAAACCAAAAAAATCTGATAAAGAGTCGTATATTTTAAAAATTCATCTAGAGTCCCCAAACTCAGGACAGTCCTGGTCTTATGATTCTGGTATATAAATAAGATTTGTGCAGCGTACACTAGACTTACTAGGACGTTGAGTTTCCCATGGAAAAGAGAGGAGACAGTTTCAA